>VZTX01018084.1:68817-130412 GCA_013400915.1 Pardalotus punctatus | reverse complement strand
GGGGGGGGGGGGAGGAAGAATAGCAAGAACCTGCTCTCTCCCAGAAGAGAACGTTGCTGGACAGAGCAATTCCCAAACACAGACACCAGTCTGGTCCTCCCGAAACCCGGCTGTAAAGCTAACAACTGCTGTGCTATTAAAGTGCCAGATAAGCCAGGCGACAGCACCAGCCAGACTCCTGGAGCTTCAATACGTTCTGGGATCACTCGGACACATCAGCTTTTATCCTGAAAGTATTGGAATCTAGGAGTGTTAAAACCAGGGTAAACATTATCTGTTGTTGTTGTTGTGCCCTCCCCCAGGGAATACAGCTGATCTGTCTGGGCAGAAAGGCAGGCAGGAAGAAACAGCACCAGTTTCAGAAAGCCACCTACTCTCTCCCTGAAAGAACTTTGGGGAATTGCAAAATTCACTTTGTGCCTCCGACAGCATTGAAAGCAGTTGCATGGCTTAAAACGTGCATCTCGTTTCCAGTGCAATGTTTTCTGCATTTCACTCTCCAGCCATCGTGTTGTGGCTGCTCCTCATGGTGCTGGACATCTCGGCTCCAGGTGGGTGCTGGCAGCCTGGAGCCCCTCACCACCCCAGACCACCTCTCCTTGCCATGGAGTGGAGGGGCACATTAGGACATAGGGGGGAGAAAAAAAAAAAGAAAAAAAAGTGAACTAAAGCCAATTAAAAACACAGGAAAAATGCAGAGAGGCAGGTTGTCATTACCAGAGCTGGAATTTGGCCTGGGTGCCATTGAGATGAAACACGGCAGATGGTTAAGGTGTACATGGGAAGCACGCGTGCAGCACCTGACTGTAGATTTAAGACCAATTAATACAACAAAAGAGAAATCTTGACAAGGAAGCCAGAGACCTACAAAATGAGTAAGTGAACCATGAAAAGGGAGGCTCTCCCATCAAAAAAAAAAAAAAAAGGAAAAAAAAGAAAAAAAATTAAAAAAGCAGCTGAGTGTACAATACCTACAGAGCCGTGAATAAACTGAAGTTGGAACAGATGGAGAGAGAAACAAACCGCCGTGTGTATTAGTTGGCTCCCAAGTAAAAGAGCCAGCATGGGGAAAGAGCTTCCCCACAATTCAAGGAGAGAACAATAGGCTCCGGTTCTGCAGCAGCCCCTTCCCCAGGTGCTCAGTGTCCTTCCTACAGCTTAATTTAAGGCTCACAAGCTGCAGCACTCTCAGATACAAGATCCTAACAAACAACCAGCAAAGCATATTCTTTGAAATAATAAACCATGTGTCTCTAATTAAAAGAGCCCAGGAGCAAGGCAGCAGAGACAGGAGCCTTCCCTGGCAGCCCATCACACAGACACAGACCCCAGCTAGGTGGCCTCGCCTCGGAGTGCAGCTGAAACAGGATCAGCGATAACAAACAAGGGCTTTCCCATGGCTGGCGACTGCCCTGAAGTGGCTGTGGTCACAGTCAGATGGGCAAACACTCGGTAAGGAGGCACAGAAGTGACCTTTGCAGGGGACAGAGTCTTTTCACAGAAACGTTTCCATCGAATTTTATCTGTCACCTGTAAAATAAAGTCCTGGCCAGGTCGGAGATGAAAAAACAAGCAAGGAGGAGAGGAGCCAGCCCACCCTGGGAATGGGAGTAAGCAGAGGTTAGTGCGGTGAAGTTGAGCACAAGGAGAAAACCCGCTCTCCGCAAGGCTATTTAAAATCCCCACCGCGAAGAAGAGCAGGGAGGTGTCCTGGGGTTCTGGGGAGCAGCAGGCACCGCTGCCCCACAGACACCCGAGCCCAGGGCAGCAGCAGCAGCAGGCACTGCGGGAAGGGCGAGCCCAGGGGCTGGAGCAGCCCCTCCTGGGACGGGCTCAGCCTGCCCTCCAGGTCCGCGAGCTGTCCCGCCGCCGTATCTGCCATGGAAATCCCAAAGATAACAAACCCAGCTCCGCAGACAGCATTTATCACCCAAGACAGCATTTATCACCCTTTGAAGACAGGCAGCTTGGGACTGAGCCCCTGAGGGGCACTCCCCATCCATGGCAAACTCAGCCTGGAAGAAAAAAGTTTTAAGTGCTGCCTTGAAGATGATGGGCCAAAACTTCACTGACTTCAAAGAGAGAAGGCTCTTGCAGAGCCATGTGCTCCATGGAATCCCTGTCCCCAAAAGCCCTTCCTCCTGTCCATGCTCCTCACAGCCCCTGGATTCTCCTGCACTGTCTGGTTCACTTCTTGCAGTGCCAAGGAGACGCCAGCACATTTCCCCACCACTACAGCTGAGATTATAAAAGAGCACTGGCTGAGAGGCAGCACCTGTAATGAGCCCAAGCACAGGCAAAAGCTGTTAAAACCTTCCCTCATCTCTACCCCCACCTGCTTCCCTCCGTGGCTTTAAGCAAATCACATAACTTTTCCTCTTCAGGTTCTACACCTGGGAGAGAGTAATATTTACCTATCCCAGAAGGGTGTTGAGAGGATTAGTTAATGTTTTCCCAGCATTTTAAAGGATAAAATATTCTGTATTAATTCCCAGCTGCTGAAAAGAGCTGATATGTGTGACTCTCATTAGCTCCAAGGGAAGATTTTTACTCGAGTTGGGCTTTGCCGCTTCAGAAAAGTAGAAGCAAGATGATGTGATATTAACATTTCAGAAAGCGCCTGCAGCACGGGCTGTAAAACCCCTTCTCTTTTGACTCCTGCACGGGTGCACCTGTGCCTGTTAAACATTAAAGCAGTGCCACCCCACACGGGCTCTGGGCTGTGCCAGCAGCACTGAATCCCCCCTGGGAGGGGTCTCTTTGCCGGCCCCCGCAGCAGGGAGCTGCCCTCACCTGCGAGATGGCCTCTCATGGTTAAACACAGCCACTGCACCCGGATTGCCCTTCTGCTCAGATCTGTCACTGCTGCTCAGCTCTAATTTGAAAGCCGGGTTCGCTTGCTGTGGCAGCTGGGAGCTGCAGGTGGGATCTGTGCAGCACCACATCTGTTGGTGGCTGTGCCAGGGGACACGCCAGGTGGGTGGGCATCCCCTGTGCTGCCGTGCCACCACGCTGGCTGTGTCCCCTGCTGCCTGCTACTGGGCAGAAATAAAAAGCATTCCATAGGAACTGGGCTCCAGCAGCACCCAGCTGCCTCAGCAGGCTGTACAACCCACAGAGCACGGGAAAATACGGCACTGCACATCCCTCAAATCAGAGCACCCACTGCTCAGGCCCTTCACATCCCCCGTGTGCCACCAGCAGTACCCCAACATTGTTGTTCTCTCCCCCAGCGCTGGACACCAAGTTCTGGAGGATGAGGGGCCACCCCTGGGCTCATTTCCCTGGGATGTTTCTCACTGCACTTCGCCTCAGGGCTGGTATCCCATATGGGCTGGTGTCCACATGGAGTCTCTCCTCATGGGGACAGTGGTGGAAATGCCAGCAGCCTTCATGTGCTCCTGGGACAGGACAAGGGCAGGAAAGGACCTGGCTTTGTCCCATGTGTCTGCAGCTCTCTGGGGTAAACAGGGCTCTGGGCACAGCAGCCAGCAAGGACCCACCTCCAGCTGTGCTGGATGCACATCTGTAGCCCTGTCTCCAAAAGCAGCCCAGCAGGGCTGAGCCCCAGGCGGTGGGGAGGGGGACAGGGAGCTCACGGCGCCCACCGGAAAGGGATTTGGGTTTAAGTGCTGGTTTACTGCCTGCCAGCAGAAGTATATGGCTGTACAATGAGGAAAAGCTCCGCGAAGGTGTTTGAAAACCCGGCTAACCCACTTCAGACTCATGAAAGAAAAACACCACCAAAGCAGCCCCCCACTGGCCCCACAGTTTCAGGGAGGGGAAGCTAGTTTGAAGCCTGAGAACAATGGGGTGACCTTCCCCTCCTTTCTTCTGGCAAAAGTGAAAGACCTTGTGGAGCTGTCCACACTGGGCAAGGCACTGAATGAGAAGCCCCATGACAATAAAGCATCTCCTTGTGCCTTCAAATGCCACATCCACCCACTTTCCAACCTCCATGGTTCCTGCCTGCTGGCAGCACCAGGAATTCTTATCCCTTGCTGTGCAAATCCCTGAGCAGAGGCCATGGCACGGCCTCGCTGGCATGGAGAGCTGTTTGCCAGCGCTGGTCTGTGCACTCCCCACGTGTCGTGGGGCGGTTCAGAGGGTTCACTTCTCCTTTCCAGAGCCCCCTCTTTGTCCCCATCACTCCCTGCCTTTCCTGCTTTGCCCAGCGTCCAGCCCAGCAGGCAGAGACCGAGGCACTGCAGACACCCTCTGAACAAAATCAGAAGCACAGACCGAAACATGACTAATTTCTAACACATCACAGCCGACGAGTCATTCTGTTTGTGAGCCTAAACTGCTCTCTGTTGCTTTCATACCAGCTCGTTTCAAGGGTGAGTAAGCAGACAGTGGCAGACATGACTTTTATTATTCCCAGAGCTTTGAAGCTGTACCATTTCCCTGTGGTTAGCCGTCTGCAGTGGCACATTTTGAAGAACTCAGCAATGAGATGTAGGTAGCCAGACCAAGCCAAGCTGGAGCTCAGCAAGTTCCACTGGCAGTATTTCGTGGTGACTCAGTTGTTGCCCACTCTCTGTTGTTCATTGTTTTTATCCAGTCATTCTATTTCACTATTCTTGACTACTTCCAAGAAAGCCCTTCCAGAAGCAGAGGTCAAAGGCAGCAAAAACAACTTCAAGCTGTAAGTGAAGCCCATTTCTGTTAAATTAGCAGTGCATGAGTTAAAGTGGGTTTGGGGATGAGTATTCTCAGAGAATAGGCAACATTTGAAGAGAGAGAAATATAGAAAAACTATTTGAGCTACAACAGCGTGAGCATTTCATGTATTTATAAATGTGTATATACTCATACATATGCAAAAGAATAAACACGGAAACATGCATCTCTTAGACTAGAAAGTGAAACTTCTGCATTTTTGAACTCACTTAAGCCAGCTTATTACACAGGTTTTTTTTTTTTTGTATTTAAAAACATAACACTTGTGCACAATTTGGAGAAAATCGTAGATTTTCTTTCTGTCCCAGGTTAAACACCTATGGTATTTTCCTGCTGCTCCAGACTTCCACTGTTCTTATCTACATTTCTATGTTTAACCACTTCTAGTTTGAATGGCTGAACATTAAAAAGTATCTTTGCATAGCACGAAGCAGCACAAACATCAAAGTCTAAGCAAAAGCACTGGATTGTAATTGTGGGTTTTTTTACACAGACTAGTTCACATTCTACTTTTAATTCCACTGCCAAAAGTTTAGAGCTTGAGATAAATCCCTCCTTCCCCTTGAAAGGGGCTGATTGTATTTATGGCTCATTTCAGAGTCCAAGGGCCCAGGCTGAGATGAAAAGCTGGGGGCAGAGCAGGGCGATGCCCCACATCCAGTGCCACATAAGAAGAGGGTGAGGTCTCTGGCAACCGAGAGAGGAACTTCCAGATGTATTTCCCAGCAGTGCTCAGCCCCTTTGGGTAACCTCGGATGTGTCATTTATTCTCCCTCTGACTCAGTTCCTCAGTACCGGGGAAATAACACCACCACTGTGTTACGTAGGAGCTTGGGGCACACAGACACCTTTTAAGTGGGTATTGGAATCCACACCAGAAATGTAACTGCAATAGAGATCAGCTGCAATTCTAGAGAAATGGCACAAGCGTGGGCTGGGAGGAAGGGGTGAGATGTATGGTGCAAACACAGGGAGCTCCCTACCGCACTCAAAAGGGCTTGATCATGACCTGAAGCACAGGAGAGATGCAGATGCTGGGTTAGGATCACAGCTGGGGTCCTGCTTTGTGATAAATCCTTGGGTGGCCTCAGTGGCTCTGCTGTGCTTTCACCTCCTGGTCGAGCTGCAGGACTCCCAAAACCCTGCTGGGGCTACTCAGTCACCCAGGAAGGGAGACAAAACACTGTACCTTTCCTACAAACCTGGCACCCCTCTGTCCACACCCTACAACCCCCCCAAAGCCAGGAGACCCCACCTGAGTTCCCATGTCTGAACCTCCGGGCCGTGCCAGCCTTTTGAACTGATGTCATGTTTTGGCACGTCAGACACGACCCAGATTCCTCTCCCTGACTGCGGAGCGGATGCAAGGGCAGGTCCCAGCCCTGTTCCTCTGGCAAGGTCTGACAGCATCTGGCAGCCAGGGCTGGTGGGGCAAGGCCACCCGGGCCAGCGTGGCTCTGCTTTGTGCTCTGCATCCCCACCCCAGGCGCAGGTGTGGCCACGGCTGCCGCACAGGGACCGGCACGGCTGGGGGGATTTTAGCAAAGTGACCTCCCAGCCTGTCCCCGGCACGGAGCTTTTCCCCAGGCTCCCTGTGGCTGCCCACAGCCCCCCTCTCACCCTCGGCACGTTTTGGGCAAGCCAGGGGAGGTAACAATGCTCCTCTTTCTTTCACAGAAGACAAAGCTGCAGAAGACACCGATTCCCATGGCAACAAAGGCAAAGAAGTGTCCCAAGATGTGATTTGCTGTCACCATACCCACCTCGCGGCAGATAAGGACAAGAGATAGCTCTGGAAGGAACTGTTTCCATGGGACCCTTCCCAGCGAGCCCCCGCAGCGACAACCGCAGCTTTGGGCATCAAACTGGAAGGGAGCAAGGCTGGTCCCGCAGCAAGCACTGCCTGCATCTGGTCCTCTGGTGAGGGACAGGGCTGTCCTCGCTCCCTCCGCCTGCCTAACCCCGAACGAGCCACGCTGCTGCTCGCTAATCCACTTCCCAGCCAATTACACCGGGACAGCAGCCTGCAGGGAGCCGTGCTCAGCTTCTCAGCTGAGCATCCTCCTGGGTTTTTAACCCACTGAGGGGTACCTTAAGCAATGGTGAGAGCTCCTCACAGAGCACACGTTTTGTTCGTTGGTAGTGTGGTCTATGTGAGTGCATTTCCTTCTGACACTTTCATTTATCATACTTTTCCCCTCCCAGTCCTGCCTCTTCAGTACCCTGGGGACAGGCAGTGAATTTATGAAGGAACAAAGTCACCTTGAGCCTTAATCCACACCCTAGCAGAAGGGATACGTCTGTCGGCAATCACATCCACCCACTCCACCACAGCATTACAACAAAGCTCACTTTGTTAGCACAGAAAATGCTGTCACCTTCTCTGGTCCTGGAGACAAGCTACCAGAAAGAAAACACACTGGGGACAGGAAAAATGGTCCTGTGCATCTGAGGTCAAACAGGTAAACTCAGGTGAAACAGTGCCATTAGGAAGAGGACAGAGTCAGCAAACCTAGTCCTTTTCTTATGATAAACCCTCCAAACCAACTCCCTGCTCCCTTTCTGTGTAAGATGTAAAAGCAATTGAGAAAATTGCCCTCAATAAAGTTGGAGAAGACAGGCAGAGATCCTCGTCCAACTGAGAGCAAAACAGTGGCCAAAGCAGGTGACAAAGTACAGTGGAACCAGGGGCATAGAGCAATTGGGATTTTGCCATCTGGGAGCAAAGGCCAGATCGCTTCATAACCACACTGAAACCCAATTGCTTTGTCATCTTTGGCCCTCGCTGCAGGCAAGCACCAGCTTTTGTCAGCCCCACATCCTGCTCTCTGCCATGCACCCCAGAGCAGATGAGTGAGTTTCTAGAAAAGGGTCCCACCTGACAAACAGGAAAAACAGTGAGGACATAGGTGTCCTGCGGTAGGAGGTCTCTGAGCTACTGTTGGACTCCAGGAACCCAGAGAAATCAACCCATCCCAAATACCCAATACTTTGCTAACTGCATTATAAAGAAAGAAGATTTAATTAGCACATATAAATAATCTCCTTTGCTGCCATCATTCTGCTGGTACACTCTGAATTCTATTGCTGCTTATGTGGCCCTCAGGGGCAAGAGGTGGTGTTGTATGGATTTCCTCTGCTTCACAAATGGGGAAGAGCACCAAAGGACACAGACTTCACCAACTCACCTAGAATTCCATCAACTGCCACTTCAAAATCTCTTCCCAAACAAAAGAGATTGTCCCCAAATAGTTTACCTGGACTTCTCTATTTTCAGCAGCAGTCTTTCTTCTCCTGGCAGTACTCTTAAAAGTTACAAGTGTTTAATATAATATAATAATTATTAATATACTGTAACAATTATTAATGTATTAATGTGTTATAATAATTAATGTACTCTCTGTTCCAGGAGTACATTCCAGCTTGGCTATTGCACCTGCATGCTGTCACAGACCTGGTCAAAGGAGACATTCCAGGAGAACCTCCTGGGATCCAGACATACAGAAATATCATCACCACTGCAGGAGAACCAAAAGAAATGTTCCCAGCAATTGCCTAAATTCATCTTTGTACTAAATACTCTTCTAAGCAACTCTCATTTAGAGAGGCTTCAAAAGAATCACAGAATGGTTTGAGTTAGAAAGAACCTTAATGATAATCTAGTTCCATCCCCCTTTTGTAAGCAGGGACACTTTGCACTAGACCAGGTCGCTCAGAGCCCATCCAACCTGGGCTTAAACCCTTCCAGGGACGGGGGATGCTTTCATGGGCATGTCCATAGCACAGGGAGCCCTGGTCCAGCCTCACACAGCATCCTAAGAGCTTGTATTTACAGCCTTCTGTGAGCGGGAGGCTGTTTACTAAAAGGATTAGATAAGGCTTGACAAAGATGCAGGAAGCGGGGCATGCTGTGCCTTAGAAAACTTCTGCAATGCAGAACCCAAAACATCCCTGTAGGCAATTCCAGTAAGAAAAGAACCCAGAAAAGGAGTGGGGGGAGAAATTACAAACAGGTTTGGCAGAACACTTTGGCCACAGCTGGACAGAGGGTTAAATTACAGGAGAGTAACTAGAGAGCAGTGTGTCCGAGACATCCCTGAGCAGCCACTGCTTGCACTGGTGAGGTCTGTGGGACTGCCTCAAAATATTTTCTCCTTTTATCTCTGGCAGAAAACAACCCCTAAAGCATGCTGCTGCTTCTCCTCCCACTCTCCTGCAGGAGGGAAGGCTGCTCTCCTGGGTTTGGTGAGGACAAGCAGCTCACAGGCTCTGTAAATCTGCCCAGCACTTAGAGCAGAAGCTCAATTCTCCCTGCTCTGGAGAGCACTGTGGGACACACCAGGCAGACATCGCTGCCATTTGGGTTCCACACTTCCAAGAAAACCAGGATGCAGCAGCACTGCTTGTAGGGCACCTATTGCACAGCTCTTCCTTGATACAGGAAAAGTGTTCTGGGGCTGAAGCACACCTTTCAATACCAGTTTGGTCCATCTGTCACATCCTGGCGTTGTCTCAAACACTCAATGATCAGTTCCTGATGCATTTCCTTTGCACTTCTCAAGTTAAGCAATTCTTACTCTTTTGCTTGCCCACACATTTGGCTCTGGAGATCACAGTCACAGCGGTGCTGATGGGGTTTGCTACTGTCAGCATTTTCAGATACTCAAGCAAAGCTCTAGTCCTCAGAGTACTTCCAGAGTAGGCTGAAAAGTTCCTGATGAGTAGGTGGGGGAAAAAAGTGACGAAGAACGGGTGAAAATATGAACTGTCAGTTTTCTTGAGGAATAGCACCATAGCACCACCAAACTACTCAGGGCTGAGGAACCCGAACATGCAGGCACAGGAGTTTCTCCAGTGGTTTGGTATTACGCTCGACTTGGAATTTAATGTAAACTATAAAACACAAACAACAATCACCAAGTTCCCCACTGTGTCCATTTAAACACAGCTAAGCAGAGATGTGGATTCATGTTTAAAGGAATGAGCCACAGGAGTGAAGGCACAGCAGGGCCCAGAGCCACATGGTACAGTTAATTGCAGGGGAAGAACACCTGACTTCTACATGCAGATCAACAAAGAAATAAAATAATAAAACCAAGGATATGGTCTGGTTCCTTTATTTAAGACCATTAATTACACCATTATGGGCATGTTAGGGGACTCTCACAAACCTTCCTGTGAGCCTGATCAGGAACAGTGCCAAACTGCAGCCCTGGGAACACGGTCCCCTTTTAGGCTGGGATGAGGGTTTGGTTTCAGCACTAGTCAGGGCTCAGGTCTTCACAGCAGCTGAGTGAAAAGCAGCTGCTAGAGCCAGACCTGTGAGGAGGAAGAGGATGCTCAGTAGAACTGCACCAGGGAGAATGGAATAAAGCACACAGAAGAACTAGCCCAGCTCAAGTCAAAGCGTGTTTATTCACATGAGATCAGTTCAGACACAACCAGATTGAAAACCCTTCTCCCTCAGAGCACCCTGGAGAAATACACCGAACTGAAAATGCAGGACAGCAGCAGCAGCACTCCCGAGGCCTCACTAATTGCGGGTGGCCCTGAAGCACCGCACGCTCGGATGCGGCGGCTGGGCAGCCTGGGCTTGGCGCTCCATCACTTCTGACACTTCTCGAGAGGGGACAGAACTGTTTACAGGAAGCCATTTGTTACAGGAGCCGGCCTCTCCTCCCCCCCGACCCCAGCAACGTCCCTTTCCCACCCCACCTTTCAGCAGAAGCTTATCTGCTGCCCAGAGAGGCGGCCAAAAAGTTCATCCAGGTTGGAATTTGAAACCAGAGATTCTCAGACACCGTGGCTGGGGCAAATGGTGCCTCTGTCAATTTTAGAACTAAATTTCAGGGAGTTTTCATTCTATTTGTACAGGGGCTAATGAGTAGCTTGAGATGTGAACACTAACCCCAGGGCATAATTCTGAGAACAGGATGATAGATTCTCAGTCTCCTGCTCTAATTATACAGGCAAAAATTGGAATGGGAAGGGGAAGAGTCAAGAACAGGACTCAGGTCCCATATCAGCTTAACGGCATCATTTTCCCAAGCACTGAAATATTTCGAGGGTTAACAAAAAGACGTATGTAACAAACACCTCCACCCAGAGAGAAAGACTCAAAAAAAGTATAAAATGGGGCAACTGAGTTCCACATTAAGCGAAGCTGTACATGGAGACATAACTGCAAAAGCAGCAATCACCAAGTAACCATTCAAAACTGTAAAACCGTAAGGCACTAATGATCCACTCATTACAATCAACATATGACTAAAAATTGACATTCATCAATTAAAAAATAAAATAAAATCACTGTACATTTTGAAAAGGCAACTGTTCCCATTTCAAAAGTTTCAAATCCTCAGCTCTAACGAATTTGCTGCTCCCCACTCCCATCCAGGCATTGCTGACTAGTTAGACAAAGTGTTTGCTCACAGGTTCTGCAGGTTAACACAGACCTGTTACAATGAAACATCTCAAGGCATAAACAGAAAGCAATTTTTTGAGAAGTTACTCAATGATCCCATTAAGATCACCAACAAATATTAGAGGTGTCAGTTGGTCACCCTGCTTACCACAGTACTGCAAAGCACTCAAACACCACACCAAGCATAGCCACTTGCCTTTAGTGTTGACTTGCACTGACCTTTCCCTTCAAGATACGACTCAAGCTGCCAGACCCTGGAGCCTGAGGTCCCCTATGCAGCCATAGCCACAGGAGCACAGGGGGAGAGAGCAGCAGCTGCTCATTAATGCTAATCCATGAGGACACTTCAGTCCCTGTCTGGAAGCCCTTGTCTGAGAGCAGCCAGGTCCCTTAAATTCCTTTAATTCCATTCTGGTCCTTCTTTGCTAGAGATGGGGAATTACCCAAGGAGTATGAAGTCAGTGACACCAGTTTCCTTCAGAGGGTCACCTGACATCCATTTTGGTCAGTATTGATCAGGTTCAATAAACAAAGCAGTAGTGAAAGTATTTGTGTCCCATTACTGATCCCTGAAGCCATTCAAGGATCCTTTAGACACAAAGGACCTATTAAGGCTTATTTCAGAGACTACAGTAAAGTATTGCACACTATTTGTCTGCTTCAATAGTTAAAAAGAAATGAAATCTCATTTCTCAGAAATTAGTAACATTATTAAAAATGTTAAAAACAAATACAGAGGTAAGTTTGCCATGTGACTCTACTGGAATATGTAACAGTTAATAGCTAGGGATAGCAGAGGTCCATCTGTGCAGAGATTTACCAACAGCAGTTTTGAAACAACTGGACAGCGTAAATTCCAAATAATTATTTTTGCCCTTTCTAAAAGCTAAGGTGATCTTAAATTTAGGACTATCTGTGAACTGCACTGTGTGATTTCACCAGTACAACAGAGCATCAAGATGCATTGCAAGACAGCCTCCCAAAAACCGTCAGTATTAAACAGCTGACTTTGGTCAGCACATCCAGAAATAAATAAAAGGTATAGGAGTGAGACACCCAACAGAAGACCCCGGAGTGGCTGCTGGCATGGAAGAGTCTGGTAGGCTGGGACAATGCATCAGTCCCATGGATTGTCTGGCTTGGGTCAGCAGCTCCGTGACACGGGTGGTCTCAGGACGGGAATTTGGTACTTCACTACTGAGCGAGTCAGTCAAGTCTTGTGGAGTCATTTTGAACCGGTCCAAACCTGGAGGATGTAACCAACAAATGTCCCAGAGTTTGGATGAGTGTCCCAGCTGTCAGTTCCACACAGCAGTCCTGCCAGAGGGGAGCACAGGTCACTCTGCCAGCATTCGCAGGCGCCGCTCGTGCAGCAGCATCGTGATCTCCCTCACTATCAGCGGTGAAATGAACAGGATTGTTGAACTCGTCTGTGGAAAGAAGCAAATCCAGGACAATTAGCACAGGGCAACCAGAGCTGCAGCCATCCCTGCTCCAATGTGCACCCAAGGCCATCCCAGAAAGACACAGGCTAAGAGAAGCAATGACACAGTGGCACAGCAGAGGAAGGACTGAGCTTGCAGGAAACCTCATACAATTTCAGCTGTCATGATCACCTTTTCATAAGGATGAGCTCTTCAGCTCCTCAGTGACCTTCCTCCTCACCACCTCTCATGGTTACCAAAGTGGCCTTCTCTGTCAGCACAGATGCAAAGACATCTCCTGGCACTTCCAGCAGGGAAGACCAAGTGAATTGTGTAGCATTCACCATCGTGCTGATGCTGAGAACATCAAGGCCTCAACAGTTCTCTCCCCCAGCAGCAAAACAGGGGCAAGGCATTTTCAGTTTAGTTTCAATATCCTCATCACTCCTTCCACTAATCTTCAAGAGCTAACAAACAAGCTTCAGCTCTTTGAAAATACTAGAAACGACATATCATGGAGATGAAGGAGGGAGAAGTCCTGCCTTGGAAGCCAGTCAGCTGGTATGAGTTTAGGAAATGCAGAGGTATTTTTGGGCAAGTATTTTTGTATCTCTGCTACAATCTCAGTTGCTGTTGGGTAACATGACCTTAAAGGAGCCAAAATGAACCCACTTGACTTAGACAACCTGAGGCAAAGCCACACCACAGGCCACTTCGAGTATGGTATCAGAAGTCACAATTCTCAGGTTCTCACAAAAACCTCCTACCGCAAACTGAGCTTTGACAAACAATTTTTTAGAAAGGTGATTTCTTACCATTAGAATGAAGAAATAGAAAACCCACATCCATCCCAGGTTCTCCTGGATCAAAGACACTAGATACTAAACAGAAATGAAAAAAAACAATTATTCAGACTGGGAAGATAAGCATGACTCTTAGGCATGACACTTTCATTTTCTAGACTTTGTGGGCTGTTAGCACTCCACACAGAGCTGATTACAAAATCTTCCAACTGATCTTTTCCTGTCAGAAGAGATGATTCAGGAGAGCAGCCTTTTTCTGTATGAAACCCACAGTTTCAGCAAAGCAGAGACACCATCCTGAAGCTTAGAGCAGCACAAAGACAGAACTGAACTACAGTTTCAAAGGGTGACAAATTGACTCTGCTGAATACGAGGCTTTTGCACAGAACACGGGGACATAAGTGGATGTGAGTACTCTCAGAAGAACTAAAAGCTCTAGAACAGCTTATAAATTACACAGGACACATTTTCAAGAGCTGTGCGACCAGTAACTACTTAACCCTTCATTTGGCAAGGCATTTGAGAGTACACTCTGTTCTGAGCTGCACCCTGGCTCAACTGGGCAGCCCAGGCCACACAAGAAAATGTCTCCCTTATTAGCAGATTTATAGTCAGATGCTTCACAAGGGCCTCCCTTCTTCACTACTGGGTACATCAGCACAGAACAGGATCTGAATTTCTAACACGCTCATTGTGCCTTTGCTGTTATTCACACACCCCCGGAATGACGTCATGGTTGTCTCTGCTGGAATAAATGCAGTGTTGGAAGGGGAGGCAGGTGGAATCTTTCAGAACCAAAGACCCAGTTTTTACGATGACGTGAGTTTGGATGGTATGCGTGTGGGAAGACAAAAACACTGAGACGATGTCAGAAGAACACTGAGTGTAACAGTGCACTTATATATGTTCACAAAGCACTTGTAATTTTCCATGTTCAAAGGAGATAAGCAGCATCTATCCTACAAAACAGCGACTGAATGATTGTATTTATCAAGCAGTCAATGGCAAGCACAAACCCAAATCCCTTTCTAGAAAAGAAACTCACACGCCTTGCCTGCCTCCTTGGTATTTTACCACCACTGGAGGATGCCTGGAGTAGAACTGGCTCTGATCTCTCTGCTAAATCCTCCCCAAAGCACCACTGTGTTCTTTCACATAGCTAACACTTGGATTTGAGCAGAAAACATCCCCAGTGGGCACACTGTCAGCTTTCTCCTCTGCAACACTCTAGTCCTCAGACCTCCGGCAGCACATTGTAAGGACTATTGAAGCAAGCAGGGCTGGATTTGCAGGGTGTAAAAGACATGCACAGATAAAAAGAGAAAGCACAAATAAGAGCAAATTTTAAATCGCTCCATAAACACTGTAACATTCATAATAGGAATTCCAATTTTACTCAGTCATAAACTTTTCTGTAAGGGAAGCTTTTGCTATCACGTCTAAACAAAAAATCTCAAACTTCAAAATATTTTTTCACTCTTTGTGAAGCTTTTTGAAGTTCAGGACATGAAAGTCTCTAAAATTTATTTGAATTATGAAAGTGCCTTAATAATAGCACTATGAATACTTCGTTTAGTTCTTAATGAAATTGTTTCCCCTGGAAACTTTGTTAAAACAGACAGGTTCCCTTGGTTGTTTCTTAAGTATTTTTTAAAAACCCCAACCCTCACTCTCTCTCTCTCCCTACACAACTGTGGATCGAGGAATGCACTAACATCTCGAACCACAACAGACACTTTTCTTCCTTCCCCAGACCTCTCTTTTCCCAGGCAGCCTCACCTGGCCCACAGCAGCACCAATACTGCCTGTCCCATCCACAATTCCCGTGACTGTTGCCAGAGCCTCGCTGCTGCCTTTCACCAGATCCTGACGCCCCAGGTCAGCAGAAATTGCAGAACTGATCATGTTAGAGGGGCCTCCGATGAAAAATCCTGAAAGTGACAAGAAAACAGCCTTGGTGCAAAGCAAATACTCAGAGAGACTCAACAAAACACCTTCAAAACACAGATTTTCTTCCATGCAAAGCTCAGGACAAGAATTAAGTCTAGGGACAGTGCTCAGAGAGAACTGCAGGTAGGGGGGTACCTGAAACATATAGTCATGGAACATCCTGAATATCTGGAGTACACTGAATTAGCCAACTAGAACATTTTAATTACTTTGGAGTTGAATACCCACATGCTACAGCCTCAGCCTCCAAGGGTTTGTGGAGGAGATGGAAGGCTAAATAAATAAATAAATAAAAAGACCCACAACAACAGGACAGAGAGTTCTGAAATAAGAGTGTTGGGAATGAAAGGCTCTATTCATGCAGGCTTAATTCCAAAACACAGCACAGTATGTGTGGCAGCACAAAACACTTGTGACCTCTCACAGTACAGGGTATTTTGGATTCTGACAAACACCCTCAAATTTGAGCTGCAGCTCATGACTCTGCCATATATCCACTTCCTCAGATCCCAGATCACCGCTAGCTATTTTGGCATAAATCCATCTCC
Organism: Pardalotus punctatus; assembly: GCA_013400915.1. NCBI lineage: Eukaryota > Metazoa > Chordata > Aves > Passeriformes > Pardalotidae > Pardalotus > Pardalotus punctatus. The sequence continues at coordinate 114,580 of VZTX01018084.1, read as the reverse complement.
ATCATGCTGAGCCAAGGCAGATCCCCTCAGCTCCTGGCCATTACTCTGTGCAGTCTGTATTCTATACCTCCCTCTGTAAGGCAGTTTTCCTAAAGCTGTTTTCCAAAGGTAACAGAAACTGGGCCCCAGTTTTTTCTTTCTGCAAAGCCAGCAGAGATGGCAGCACACACAAACACCTTACCACCACCTGGCTGGTGTTACAGATTGTTCTGCAATGGATATAGATGTCTACCAGCATAACTGTGACTTTTGAGAAGATACCTGTAATTGCCATGATCACAGCATTGATAGGTTTGCTGTTTGGAGAACCTGCAAGAGAAAGACCAGGTGAGTGTAAATAAAACTTGAACAGTAAGAGATTCCTTCATCCGTCTCTCTGTGGAAGTCAGACTCAGCTCAAACTCTCTCATCATGAAGTATCCAGCACTTGAATCAGCCCTTTCACTCATTCTCCATTTTTCAAAACACTTTATAAAATACAGAGATTAGATATGGAGGTAGTAAATGATAATAACTTATTGACCTTACTTCACAACCATCTGAGTAAGCCTGCATGCTTCCAAAAGTCACACTTTTCACACCCAGCTCTGGCAGAGATTTCTACCCATAGATCTCCAAGTGCTCTGTGAAAGTCTATCTGTACCACCATCCCATTTTGGAGGAAGACACAGAGAAGTGAAATGACATCCCAATGAGTTAAATCACTCTGGTACCACAGGACATGGTCTGAAGACACAAACCTGTCACCCCTAGAAGTGCTTCATAGATGTTTCACAGAAATTACATCTTCCCATCTCCTTACACTCTGTTTTCCTGAAATTCCTTTCAATAGCCAGACACTAAGAACTGTATCTATCATACACAAGGCAGAAACTCTGCAATTTCACCACTTACAGAAGTGTAAATGGTGAAGCCTAAGAGCTTCTCCTGCCTCTGAGTAGCGTATATATAGTCCAGCACAGATCTGTCCACAGATTCTCTTTCCTCATATAATCGGGAAGCATCTGAGATTTCTTGCTCTGCCAGTTGTAGTGTTGACACAATGACAATGCCAAAAATCTCACTGACACTGGAGAAGGATCAGTACCAGAAGGATCAGTACTATAATTCACCATTACAGAAAAATCCAGCCACTCAGCTAATTCATTTCCACCCCATTAACCAGAGAACAGATTTCTTTCTGTGCAGCGCCACACTTGAGCAAAATAGACCAAAAGGCACCATTCTGGTGCAGAAGCAGTTTGAAAACCAGAAAACATAATGAGAACAGGCTGTGCTTTGCTTCTCTCTAGGATGTTCTGAATGAACCTCTTATCCCTGTGCAGCACGCGCATACTCACGGCTGTATCCGAAAAGAGAGCCCACAGCAAAGAGCAGGCTCACTGCTAGCACTGGGGCTCTCTTCTGCAGCACATCAGAAATCAAGCCCTGGATAGTCCCACCTGTTTAAAGAAAAAAAAAGTCACTGTCAGGCTCAGCATGCTGACACCTTGAACAAAGCTCATTTCACTGAGGGCAGTGGGCCCTTGCTTCCTCATCAATACGCATTCCCTCCAAAATCCTGAGAGCTGAGCCTCCTGCCCTGACTGCCCTGGGCACAGACACAGCAGTAAACTTAAGTGTCTCAGCTAAAGCAGGGAAAACAACTCATACTGCTTTACTGGGAATGTGTTACTTCTTTTTTTTCTGGCATGCAACTAGCCAGTGCTCCCACTATCCTTTCTCTTCCCTATAGGACAATCACAGCTCCACGACCACTACAATGCTGGGTTAAGCAAGCTTAACACTGTGGCTGGTTCTTTCAACTGGAAGTGCAAGAAGAGGCAGCTCTTTCTCCCAGGGAAAACACTATCACACAGGGGCCTCACATTCCCTGCTGTCTCATCTATTTAGGGTAGGTGCAAATGATTGCAACAAATGCCAAAGACCAATAAAAAGCACCTTATGTACTGCTGCAGCCTCTGCAAGAACTGCTCTGCTGGCAAAGGCCAGAATGCTGAGAAAGCCTAACGTAGAAAAGGCCACAGAGGCAAAAACACTGACCCTGAACAGACCCAAACAAGGATGTCTATTACAGGAAAGCTAACTGGACAAGGGAATAAAGCAAGAACCTGAGCACAGGACGGTGGAAGTCTAAACACATACACAATATGTTCTCTGCTCCAGAGGAACTGTGTCAGATTTTGCAGGCAGCAGAAACAAGTGCAATTACATTTAATTTCTGAACATAACACAGTTGGTGGCTGCTCTGCTGAGATCTGCAAGGAGCCTGTCCTTAAATACACAGGACAGATGGGACAGTACAGAACCCACTAAGTCCAGATCTAAATCTTCCCCAAGGGCACCTGTCAGAAAGGAATCAGCAAGCAGGGGCACCATTTTGTACACAGCACTTTTCCAGAAATCCTACTCAGTGAAGAAAAATGCCAGCTGGGGATAATTTTCAAGAGTATGACAGTGCACTTCAGTTATATGTAAACTCTCTAAGGGGTCATATACTTCAGGTTTAAGAAATAAATGTGGCCAAGCAGCCACATCCATTACTAGACTTTTCCCACATTCAGCTAGATCCCACTGAACACAAGTGCTCTGGGTGCATTCACTGTCTTTCATTCTCAAACACTATTGGGTAACTGCAGAAGATGTCACTGCCCTGCTCACTCACCTATGATTCCTCCCACATCATACCAGATCGAGAGCTGGTCAGCTTCTGCTTCTTTCCATCCAAAGTTGTTGCTGAGGTAGAAGGGCAGCCAGAAGAAGAAGGAGTAATTCACCAGCTTCAAGCAGGCATAGGCCAAGGAGTACTGGAACAAAGAGAGGGCCAGTTAGCATTTGAGAAATGCAAACAGCGTTTCTGCTTATTCCCATGAAGCTCTGAATCCAGCTTTCTGGGGAAAGTGCTTCTGAATTTCATGTAAGAAGGTAGCATCATGAAAGCTTAATGCTGAACATCAAAGGAAACCCAGGAATACAAAAATCACTGTCAAGAAGGTTATTTTTCTATCACTGAATGCAATGGGTTAAAACACTTTCAGTGTAATCTTGAGAGGAAATGACACCAGGCTTCAAAAAATGAAGAAAATTTAATTCACCTTCTGAAGAGAAGGGAGCCAACCACGTGACATGAAACAAGCTTGAGATTTAGTCATCTGTGCATCATGTTGAGAAAAGTTATGTGAAGTGGCTCCTCTGTGCTATCTTGTGCTGCTCAGAACGCTCATCTGCTTACAGCACCAGAGGAGAAAGCTTCCTTCCCAATCCCCAGGCAGGTATTCCAGGACACTGGATGAAAGCTTTGGCTAAAGTTAAGCACAAGCTTCCAAACCCAACAGACAAGACAACCTCCTTCTCCTGGCTCAATTTGTCCTCAGCTAGCAGATGTCCTCCTCAGAGCCTTCATGTGTGTGGCAAAGATTAGTTCTCAGGGACTCCTGGCCCAGCATGCAGAGGGAAAAGTCACACTGTTTCAGTAAAGCCACCTCTCAAACACAGACATGGCAGTTCAAGGAACCCATTTGAAGAGGCAAACAAGGATGAAGATGTTAAAGCACAGCTTTTGAGACCCTGTGCATACAGACACTTGGTTTTGAATTGCAAAAAGCAGAGTTTTTAATATATGAAACTCCACTAAATCATCTCTTCCAAATTTGTATTATTTTAATAGATACACCTTTTTGCTGTATTACTAACGCTTTTTCACTCTTACAGGACACAAACTGATTTCCACCATACACGGAAGACATGGCGTGTTCGGTAGGGTTCTCCTGCTGCTGGGTGTGAAAAGTGCACTGTACAATGTGATATTTATTACAACACACTAAGAAACTCTCTACCAGATTGTCTGAGTGATTAAACATTGAATTCCTAAAGGCTCAGAGGAAAGCTGTCTGTACTAAAACTCTTTCACTGTATCACTCAGCAGGAGATGAGAGGTGCTACAGGAAAAATATGTCAAATAAATTCTTTGTAGAATCTTGACAAGGCTTTGGAGATTCTCTCAGTATTTGGTCTCTCACCAATCTGACATGGTATCCCTGTTTGGCTGGGCACTAAATCTGACATCAGATAAAACTCATACTCAAGAGGTGTTCAGGCTGCTGGATTAGGGTGTGGAACATGTCCTCAAAACCCACAGTTCAAAGCCAGTAACCTCAACTGCTGCCATCTCCTTCTGCTCAGGCCAGTGAAAAAAGTCACACATCAGCTGAGGCAGATGCCACCACTAACATTTTGCATGAGGCATTTAGCCAGAGTAGGAAAGAACTCAAGATGGGTTTGATTTCTTTTGCCATCCCTCAACTCAGGTCTTAACAACATGACTGTGGTGTCCTGCACTTCAAACACTGACATTGCACCCATCCCTTCTAGACATCCTGTTGCCTTAATAGTAACAGCCAACTGCTTTGCTCATTAAGGGTTCCTTAACCCTTAAGGAAGGGTTCTGCTCCATGAGAAATCCAGACAGTTCCTGCTGCTGTGCTGAGCCAGACACTGCCCCTTCTCTTGTCCTGGCTCTGGTATTCAGGGGGCACAGAGCCCACTGACACACGGGGTTAACACTGGGTTTTAATGACAGCTTAATTTTTCAGCTCAACATGAATTAGGCAATACTGCTGATGCAGAAACACAAGTTTTCAAGGGGCGGGATGAGGATATGTGGAAACTGCATCATCAGGCCTCATTTCCAGTTCATAAAAAAGCCCTGCACACTTTGCCAGATGTCACATCATGCTGATTCAGGCCAGCTTTCTCCTTTAAGATAACTAAAAACCCCTAAATCTCACTATCAGTGCCACAGAGCTCTGTGTGATGCTCAGTTAGGAGTGAGAACCCAGCTCCTCAGGGCAGGCATCTATCTTACCGAGGAAGCATCCTATGGCCATCTTGGCTCATGGCCTCCCTTCCAAATTCACAGCAGGATGGGCAGGATCTCTGCTGCCCTTCACTGGCTCATTACATGCACTCCATGAAGCACGATGGGAAGAGCAACACACCCCACACACCCAGGCAGTATCATCCATCACACAAGGATAACAGGCCCAAGCCCAACATTTTAACAGCGTGAGACATCAGATGTCAACCACTACAGCATATGGTCAACATATGAACAACAATGTGAACAAATCCTGACAACACAAAAAGCCAGCTTTATGTTTAACAGATAAGTCAGCTCTTACTCAAGAATCTGTGTCCTCACCAGTACTACACCAGGAAGGCAACAAGCCTGGAAAAAGCCAATGGCCTTGGGCTCATTGTCATTGTCAGTTGCTTGAATGGAGTAATTCCGGTCATCATCATCTACATCATCATCTCCCATCAGAGGTCTGTTGGCATCTTCTTCCACACCGACTTTGTCCTCATCTGCTCCAAGCTCAGGGAGGCCTAAGTTTTACAAGGAATAAGCAACAGGAAAAACAGACCGCAGCCTGTACACCCTCTCCCACTCTAAAGCTATGCTCGCTTCTTTTAAGCAATTCTACCTTCTAGCAATTCCCTTGCTCTCCCATACCTCCATCCTCCTTTGGCTTAGAAACTCTTCTAGATGGTGTTCTGCAGTGCCGCCAGTTTCTACCCTTTGTCTTCTAGGGCTCTTGAAAGTATTGTCTGATCCTGGCGTCGGCTTTGTCTGTTCTGAGTGTCTGGCCATTAGTTGGAAGACACAACAAATTAGTGCATTTCCCCCCGTACTGAGGGGCTGGGATCCTCAGCCCTGGCTCCTGGGTGCCACCTCCCTTGAGAGGGGAGGCTGAGTGTAGCCACAGGGACTCAGACACCTGCTGCCTGTTAATGCCTCTGCTGGGAACTGCATTGTGCTTCCTGGGATGCAGAGCACTCTTCTGAGCACTCTTTATGGCAGCTTTAGTGCTACCAACTTTACAGCCTTTGCAGGCACCTGGGAAACCTCCTCCACAGCCCTGTCAAAGCCCCAAAGTCCTTTTGTTTCCCTGTTACACTCTGACTTGCCTGCCACCTTCTTAGAGAAGAAACATCCAACCCAAGAGTTATTTATCTGGCTGTGGGAGACCTGCACACCAAAACTACTTTCCCTTCCCATTGTATGGTTAAGGCTTGCCGTAGTTTTCTCCTGCAATAGACAGTTAGCAGTTTGTCTGCTGTTTCTTTAACAAATACTGATTTTTCAGGTGAAGAAAAACTGGTAATTAGGCATATGTTAATGGAGATGTTAGAGCCAGGCCATTTTATTTTGCTTTAAAAAAATATCCCGACCCTATACACGTGATGCATGGTAGCATTTAGTGTGGTCTCGGCAAGTAAAGCATTTGCTCCATTTAACGCACTAAGGTGCAACACCGTTTGATAAGAGCCCTGAGGAAAAATGCTGTCAGAATGAGTAGTACTACATGGAAAGCTGCAGATCTGCTTTCCATGAAGGGACTGAAATAGCACAGCTCTTCCACTCACCCACTTCCTTTGGCGACGTCAGGAGCCCGAAGAACACAATGACTCCTCCAGCAAACTGTACTGAGGCAGTCACCAAGAAAGCATACTGAGGAGAAATAAATAAAACATTCTTTTTTCAAGCACTTTCAGTCACACGTACCTCCCTGACTAATGAGGGTTTCTTTACATTCCAACCTCATTAGAGAGCAAACACAGCTATGGCAAACCAGACAGCATCTGTAACACTTGGAAACAAATGATCTCTGCATCTCCTGAACAGACTTGGTCCTATCTAGGCTGACAGACCACACTAAAACAGCTGGTTTAGCTTTAGTTTTATTGCACTGAGGTGACAGCAGTGAGGAAGGAGCTGAGCCAACACAGCCAGAGATCCAACTCTATGGGAAGGGACTGCTCAAAGACAGGTCAAGCACCAAATTCAGACAAGCTTGCTCAGAGCTTTAATCAATCAGATCTTGAAATCCTCCAAAGACAGATCCTCCAGGCTCTGTCCCCTTGTTCCACTGCTTAACATACATCATAGGAAAACAGTTTTCCAAACATCCAGTTGGAACTGTCCCTGCTTCACTTTATACCCACTGCTTTTTTGCTCTCACAGTGCAATCCAGGAAAAAGTCTGGCTCTGATTTCTCAGCAATCTTCTCCCAGGCTTTGGAAAGCTGCCCTTGGTACCCTAAGCCTTCACATGTCCAGAGTGCCAAGCTCAGCTGTGCCAGCCTGTCCTCAGAGAAGTGCTGGGTCACTCCTACTCCCTGTGCTCAGCTGCCCACTGCCACACGCCAGCCTGGCCTCTTCCCAGGCACAGCAGCTGTGCCTCGGAGCCCTTCCAGCTCCAGTGACTGCAGTCAGCTGAGAACCTGTGATGGGTGACTCTGAGGAGCACTTGAAGCCACCCAAACCAGGAGAAGTTATAATGTGACACTAGAGTTCCTCAATAACATCTGTTCCACTTTTAAGAGGAGTCTCGGGCTCATTTCTCCCAGTTTGGAAGAGTCAGGGGAGAAACAGCCTTTCTATTCTGCCTACTGCTTGCCTCCACAGAGCTCAGGAAGACAAAATTGGACAGATGAGGCTGTTATCTCTCCAAGACAGGATAATAAACCAGTGTCTCACAACCCATTCAGACATGCAGGTGTAGCTAGAAGCCAGGCAGCAACACCTACCTCATAGCCGTATTTGAGAACGCAGGAGGCAAGGAAAGCCCCGAGGATGTTTCCCACAGATGCACAGGCACTCCAGAGCCCAAACACAAAACCTCTACTGCAGAAGGGGAATAAGATTTGAAGCAGGCAATATGAGGAGAGATGACATTAAGAACAAGACAAAAACAAAACATTCAAGTGAACTTTGACTTATTCATAAGTTACACCATTTTCCTTGACCACTTCAAAGTTCATTTAGAACACAACGCATAATAACTTGGCGGTGATAAAGAGATAAGCAAGGAACCCTGAAACATCTGTATTAAAGCAGAGTGAGCAGGCAACAAGGTTCCAAACTATGACTAGAGCTCATCTGCAATACTCCAAAGTGAGAGTTGAACCTATAATGAGTCAGTTAACATTGGCTCTCTTTATTGCTAAGTAGACAGAAACAGGTTTTCCAGTGGTGTGAAGATTAAAATTCAGTCACTCTACACTATGGGAGTTTTGAAGTTTGAACCTGTGCTTTTAGCACACACAGTTGTGTTCACACCAGGCTGCTCTGTGGCTCCAGATAAAAGAGAAAGAGAGATGGAATGTAACAAGTAAGGCATATTTCATCCTACCTAATTTTAATTATGATCTAACAGTTGCCCTTTCTGTTTGAGAATTTCAGCTCAATCGGTTACTCAGCAGGTCAGATAAGTGAGTCACTGAAGAAAACTCAACTCACCCAGCCTTTCCAAACCAATTTCCCATGACAGCAACCACACAGGGCCAGCCAGTGGACTGCAGCAAGCCATTCACAACCCAGAGACAGCAGTAGAACCACTTGTTGTAGAAATGCAACCATTCTGTAAGCGTGCCAAAGGAGAATACCTAGAGAGGAGCAGGGGGAAAACAGAGAAGACACCCTGAGGCTACTGCTGAAAGCCAGGCAGGAGTAGGGTCCTAAAAAAGGAACAAGCTTTCAGGGAGCTGTGCAGGGGCCAGGGCAGAGGCCAGGCTGGCATCGTTTGAGACACAGCACAGAGCTCACAGCACCCTCTGCTGAGCCAGCACAGCCCTGACTCCAGAGACAAACGTGCTGTCATGGCACTGCCTCTCCAAAAGAGTTTTGTCTCCCCAAACAGCACAGTTGTAACAGGAGAGCAGAAGGAAGAGACAAATACTTCCAGTGACAACACTAAAAATACAGTAGCCTCTTGATCTGCTGTTGTACTGACATCCTAATCCATGAGGCTCTCTGCAAACGCAGAACCCTCACAGGTCATGCACAGCCAGGTCTCAAATTACTAAGGGCTCTAACCCAACCTAGCCAAAATAAACACACACTGTGGCACAGGGTGCTTGATGCACAATTGTAGCCCAGTAAGCCACGGTGGGGTTTGTAGTCACTGGGTCAATCAAACACACCCCACACATTTTACCACTACTTTAATAACCAGAAAACCACCAGGAGATAAAACTGATTCACACTTATCTGCAGTGGCTTGAAGAACACTTTTGTTTTTAAGCAGACACTCTTTAAGCCAGACCCTCCTAGCAATTATATCAAATAAGTAAATGAGTGCTTGGTATTGTTAGCAAGTCCTTTAAAGAACAGAGAAAAGATGGTGTGTAGAAGGAAAAGCCTTGATAACAACATACATGGTCTAAGAGATTAAGTTATATTACAAAACAGTCCCCAGAAGTCCAAATACACCAATCTTGAACAAAAGCTGTTAATCAAGTCTGTAGACAGTGCCTCAAACTTAGGAATTTCTTTCTGACACAGTGTCCAGAGCTAGACATTTCAGGAAGAGGAGAGTCATGAATGCTCAATGCTTTAGACAATGCAGTACATGTATCCAGCACCAAGGTACACCTGCAGGCTTTGAGACCACTGAGGTACAGCTACAGCTCGTGAGCAGACTCACACAGAAACAGAGCCTCTTCTCCCCTAAAGCAAAACCCTACCCAGAAATCCTAAGGCAGATTTTTAAATCCCACTAGGATGTCCCAACTTACCACCAGAGCAGAGGAACACATGCCAAAAGACAAAACCCAGCGTAAATTCAGGCGGTCCCCAACTATGCCACTGACAAAGAGACCCTATGAACAAAACACAGCATTAAATAAAGCCAGGAGAATTGTACCTTATAGCTGTAAGTATTAAAATTACATAGAAGGGTCAAACTAATCCAAACACTGCTGTTATACCAGCTTGCAGTTTGATTCTAATCACTTCTCCTGCCATCAAAGAAACCCTGCTTGTAGCTCTTCACGACATTTCTTGTTTAAAAGAATTCAGCTGAGAACTCTCAGAGAGACAGAACTAGTCCTCCCACCCCCTGGTGACAGGGGTGTAAGAAATTCTGAAGTGATAGTATTTCCCTTGTGTTTGCTAACAAGCATCTTCACATGGGTGACAGGCATGAGCAGCACTAACAGAAACTGCAAGAGTAAAAACATTTCCTCTGAACTAAGCTTTTTATTGTGGCTGTGATCTTCCCAGTAAGAGTCAACCAGAGCTGAGCACCTTGGGGTTAGTTTTACTCACCACAGCATAGGAAAACAAAAAGATGGTGTCCAATGTCCCCAGAAAGAGAGTTGCTTCTACTGCATTTGGAAATAAATGGCTGCTGTTCCAGAGCTACAGAGAGAAAATTTTGACAGGTGAACAGCTCATTCTACTCTTTTTCAGTTAAAACCCCAGCTCCAAAGCAGAACAGCATCTGGCCCAAGCAAGTTCCCATTCCTCCAACACTTTAATTATCAAATCGGGAACAATTCTGGCATTATCTTAATGCAGAATATGTCCACTGACACTTTGTGTCACTTCTAAAAGGCAAGCAAGCAAACCAGAAGTGAGAAATGGTCCTTCCACCTGGATCAAGACAAATGACTGGCAAAACAAACCCTACTTCTAACAAGCATGCAACTGTTAGACAGCTTCTTACTCTGAAACACTGATGAGCATTTTAATGAATAATACAATAAAGGCATATTCTGTTTTATGTGCAGCATCTCCTCTGTACTGCTCTTTCTGTCTTCACTAAATGAATAATTCCCTTAAAGTATTTGTGGCAGCAGCCAAAATAAGAAATGACAGAAAACAAACAGAAAAGGAAGAGCACAAAAGGAACAAGGGGAAGAAATAGACTGGTTGAAAACTATTTACAACAAACTCCAGTCACTAATGTTGCTGGATTTTGTGCTTACCCTGAGTTTCACTCTACTTTCAATATGATCAAAAAAAGGGGAAAAGTCTCACTTGTTCCCAAAGAAAGATTAGTGACATCAGGTAAAAAAAAAACAAGCTTTGAGGATAACTTGAAGAATGAACAAAGTTAATGAGAACAAAGTTTTCTTCCCACCACACCTCCATGAGGAAAAAAAACCTAATCCAAACATGACCTATGGATGTGCCTAACTCAAATACCATCAGTTTCAGTTTGATCCTACCTCTCCAGAACATCCTGTACAGACAACACTAATCATACATCCTCTTAGTTTAAAAGATGTAACCTAAATTGATACGTAAAGGACCAGTTCGACCATTGTTCTTGATCAGACACATGCATTTCACATCCAGCAAACACCAAATCATCTATATAGCAATAAAAAAAATTAAAAAAAAAAAAATCAAACAGCTTCCAAAATATACTAGTTGTTTGAATGTCAGTTAAAAGTACTAAATATAAACACCTTGTATTTCATTTTAGCATCCCTGAGATGCTCATTCCTTTTGGTCATAATGTAAAATCCTGAACCCATTACAAGCCAAATTTACTGTTTTAATTTATCACAAAAAGTCAGTATTTATCATCCTTCTGTCAAACATTTAAATAACCAATGATTTCTAATGCAGGCAATGCTCGAGCAGCTTTCTTGGAACTCCCTGCTCTACAGATCTCATGGCCTGTGACCAAGCTGTTAATGTGAGATTTCTTCCACTTCTCAAAAGCATTGGGACAAAGCATTACAAAAAACAAGCATGGCCCTAAAAACCCCATGGTAGGAACAAGAAGGCAGTTCTTGCATTCCCATTTGTGAGAAACAAGCAGTTTAAAACTTCCTTTCCCGCAAGCAAGCACTGCCAAAACTCCCACTGCTTTCAATGAAGCCAGGATTTTACAGACAAGGGGGACTGGATGTTCAGCATGGAAATCAGACCTTTTAGATGCAAGATAAAATGTCAGTCTTCACCACTAATTTAGGATAAGCAGCTAGCACTCTCAGACAGCTTTCTTCTCTCCTGATCTGCCTATCCTTTTAAGAGGGTGGCAGCAGCATCACTGCCAGAGAAAGCACAGCCAGGATTTCACAGAACTCTCTGTAAGCCCATTAACTGCTTTGGTTTATTGCTTCCAATACTTCAGAGGAAGAGTCCCTGTCTCCCCCTCCTCCATGCTGCTGGCTGCTGCAGACTCTGCTGGGGTCCCCATTTCCATCAGAACACTGTAGCTTCTTGAGAAGTTTCTCTCTGGGGACCACTAGGAAAGATTTCAGCATCACCTGGTGATCCATAAAACTACAATGCAAACACCTCAAGCTCCTGCTCACCATATGAGAGGTGACAAACACTTAAAGGGGACTCTTCAGCACCACAAGCTCAGCCCCATGGACGTTGCCCACCTTTCCTTACACTTCCTTCTCCCTTGTGTCCTTACCTCATATGGCTGGAGCTCAGGAGCTGAGCTGTTTAGGCAGAAGGGAGTCCATTGGCTGGAAATGCTGACTTTGACATTACTGAATGTCTTTCTGGAAGCATGGAGCAGGGAGTAACTGCCAGAAAACACACAGACACAGGTTGGCCAAATCTTCTCTAGAGGTCAAGGGGGAAAGGGTGGAAATACAGATCTCTGAGCAGAGATACACTGAACCTACCTGAAGAAGGTCAGCAGGAACACCACAATATGATGGTGGGTGCAGTGGGACACAAGGCTTCTGCTGGCAGGCTGCCTCCGTAAGCTTCCAGGCACAGCCATGATCCTGGCAGCCCTACCCCTGCTCCTGCCTTGGCCACAAAGGCTGGATGGTGATTAGGTCATCTTTCTTCTCACTTAAACAGAAGAAGGGGGGAAAGAAGGAGAAAACAAAACGTATTTGAATTAAAACACATGTATAATGTTCAGCTCTGTTCCCCAAACAGCTGAATTCAGATGGAACAACTCTATGCCATGCCTTTCCAGTTTGTTTCACACCGCTACCCATCTCATCACTTGCACATTCCTCAATAACTTCTATGGCTCAAGGTGTCTTGTTATTCCCATTCTCCCAGTACCCTCATGACACTTATTTTTTGTTTCTCTCCTACCAGACGCCTCTTCAGTGCCCAGGACCGAAGGAATACCCGTCGGATCTACCAATTTCCAGCATTCTCCCACTAAAGACCATTCTGCACCATTTACACACATGGTGCACGACAGAGTGGCCACAAATAAGAGCTTTCCACTGCTACCTGGCTGACCACAGACAAGTGATGAAGCCACGAGAGCAGCATTTGGCTATGAGTGGAGAAGGGCTTGGGATCTGACTGCCTCATTAAGATGTTGTTGAAAGAATACACCCAAGAGTGGACTTGCACAGACGGAAAAAGGGAAGTAACCCTGAGGACAGTGCTGAAATCCCACAGCTGGAATCCTTGCCTATTTATTCTCAAGCCTGACATTACAGCTCCATCTGTCACTAACTCATTAGTACAGCACACACCAAGTCATACCTTCCTGTCCCTACCTGTAGGGCATGGCTGACATCTGCCCCAACTCTGAGATAACCAGAAACTACCAGCCCTGAGGCAAGGCTAGGATAGACACACAGTTTTCCCATGCTGCTCCTTGTCACACTACTCCACTCCCCCAGCTGTGCTGGCATAGCTGAGGGACCATTTCTGCCAAGAGATTTTGGGAAACAGCCCCACTGGGCAGAGAGGGAGAGAATCTCTCTCCACAAATTTCAGAAGACATGCCAATACCACAAACGTTCTGAATGCTGAGGAGAGGTAAAATAAAGCACCACCCCTGTTCCCCCAAAGGATCAGCAGTGAAATAAGACAGAAAATAATGCCTTTGTGTTCTTTTGTATCCACAGGCACTGTTTGTAATTATTTGCATATCTGAGAGAAGACTTTTTAAATTTGGTTTCATAATCTCACTGGAGAAAGTAGAAGTCATTGCCCCGACAGTCTCTCATCCAAATTTTTGCTGTTGAAAACCCTTTATTTCACAGAGACCTTCTGTTCCTCCTTCTAGTAACTTTTAAATATTTCATCAAGACACCTTTCTCAGCAGGCAGTGTTCCTTCCCTGTCCCCTCAGCAATGACACATGCCTGACTGACAGCATTATCCAGCTACTGCTGGATACATGAACCACCATGGAAACCGAAATCACAACTGACTTCCAAACCAGAGTGTGGCACGGAGGTCCTCTGGGTAACAGAGATGCAGCTGTGACAGCTCTGAGACACTGGAGTCGTGTTTATCCTACAGCACACCTGAACACCTCCATTCCCATCCAAGACAAATGCAGCAAGTCTGTACAAGACCTGACACCATCTGCCTCTACACAGCCCAGGTGCACTTGAGCCACACTGCCACAGCTCCAGCTGGCACAGAGCACCTCGGGAGCATCCTGTAGGAACATGTGTCTAGACTGCTTGGGTTCACACAGAGGGAAAAAAAAATGCTAACAGCTGGAGCTGTGGAAAGGCAAGACTTGCCCTGGAAGAGGCAACTTTGCAAGCAGTCTTGGTACTGTCTTCACCGGGGCTATCCCCCACACAAGCTGCACTGAGAAGGGAAACCAAGGCACTCCAACCTCCCAGCTCCATGATCCTCACAGGCCTGTGAACCACACGGTCTGCTGGTCAAACACAAGAGCTTCCTTGCCTCTCCCTCCCCTCCCACCAGGCAGATAACAGAGCTCTCCGGAGGAAAGCAAAACACTGCCAATTGTGCAACGTTGTGGGGAAAAGTTCCTCCCTTGGGTAATCAGTTTGCAGCCCAAAGCTTTACAAGATTTACTACTTGCTTCATGTCAACATACGCAAATACAGATCTTATTTGCCCAAGATACTGCATCCTTCTAAAGCTAAGACCTGGTTTGACCTTTAAGCCATCTATTTTTTCTAATAGCATTTACTATTGAAACAACCTGCTCTTCAGAGCTTCCCAATCTCAGCTAGCTTTCTAGAACACCTTCTGGCACAGGACACTTTCACAGTGTAGAGATAACCAAGACAGATTTTGTTTTCCCTCCTTCTTCATCCTGCCCTTCCTATATTCAAAACAGGCATTCTCCCTAGGCTGGAAAAGCACACAACCAGGAATTTATTCTTTAAAAGTAGTCTTCTAATTATTGGGAGAACACCACAGTAACTTTGTAGTGGAGGACGAGCAAAAACTCAGCAGCAGGATGACCCACAGAACTCAAGACAGTGAAGCACCTGCTTTTAAGAAAGGAAAAGAAGTGCTTTTAGAGCATTAAACTGCCTTGTCTAACTATTTAGCACTATTTACCTCCGGCAAGCCGGTATTTTGAGTAAGCTTTTTTTAAAGCTTTTGCCCTTATTTGTTAAGCTCTCCTCGGTGTTCTGCCTTATCCCTTCACTTAAAGTAAAAATAACCTTACGTTCATAATAAACTTCCTTATTACTACCGCACCGTCCTTCAAAGCCGGCAGGAAAGACCAGCATTAACATTCCTGGGACTTCCAAAATGCCAGACAAACGAAGGGATTTTTTTTTTCAAAATAATAATAAAAAAACCCCAAAACCCCAACAAAAGCCAAACTAACAAACCGCACACACTCTTATGCCATTTTTCCAAGCAGATGGAACAGTTGCACAACCCCAAACCCACCCCGGGCCCAACACAAGCAGCCCGTCTGCCACCGCGGATGCTGCCCGGGAGAACGGGGCGCTCCGAACACCGGGGCGCTCCGAGCACGATCCCGGGTGCCCCGAGCACTATCGGGGCTGCCGGAGCCGCCCGGGCCGCGCTCCCGCCCCGGCACGGCAGCCCAGCTCAGCCCAACCCGGCCCGA
Organism: Pardalotus punctatus; assembly: GCA_013400915.1. Lineage (NCBI taxonomy): Eukaryota > Metazoa > Chordata > Aves > Passeriformes > Pardalotidae > Pardalotus > Pardalotus punctatus. The sequence continues at coordinate 98,983 of VZTX01018084.1, read as the reverse complement.
GGAGGGGGCGAGGAGGAGGACGCGGCTCCCTCCCGGCGCCGGGGCCACGTCCTCGGCGGGGCGGGNCAAAGGAAAGGAAAGGAAGGGAAGAGAAGGGAGGGCAGGGGGCGGACTGACGCTGCCGGCGGACTACAGCTCCCGCCGGCCCCGCGGCCGGGGCGGTGCACAGCGGCGATACCTGTCCCGGCAGGGCAGGTGAGCACCTGGGACGGGGCTCCTTCCTCGGGCCCGCGGCTCCTCCTCCGCCTCCTCCCCGCCGCAGGCCCGCCCGGGAGCCGCGATGCCGTTCCCCAGCTCCGGCGCGGACGATGCCTTCGACTACCTCTTCAAGATCATCCTGATCGGCGACTCCAACGTGGGGAAGACGTGCGTGGTGCACCGCTTCAAGACGGGGCAGTTCAACGAGAAGCAGCAGAACACCATCGGCGTCGACTTCACCGTGCGCTCGATGGACATCGACGGCAAGAAAGTAAAGGTCGGTGGCGGGAGCGAGCCCGAGCCACCTGGCGAGCAGCACTTCGGTGGTGCCATCCTTCCCTGCAGGTGCCTGGAAGTGGCGGGATGCGCTGCACCTGCTGCTCGGCCCTGCTGAAGGCAGCTGGCAAAAGCCGGCTGCCTTTCTAACCAGGGGTGTTTCCCAGCGGAGCGTTCTCTCAGGAAGATGCCCTGGGGGAAGCAGTCACCCTGATTTGGGTACATGCTTGCTCGTATGGCTTCTCTGCATCTGCTTGAGGAGAGGGCTTGTGCTATGCCTGTAGGGCGTTCTTTGGAAGACGGCTCTAGTTTGGAGGGGATGTCTGTTCCCTCCTTCAGAGATGTGGGGGTTTGAGCTGGGACACCAAGGTGGGAAAACCCTCTAAGTTTGCAAAGGCTCCCCTTTGATGTGTGCTTAATTTGAGAGAAGACTTCCAAGACAAACACCGGAAGAAACTGTCAGCTAGAACTTCGCTCTGTGTGCAGATGAAAGTTTGGATGCCTGCCCTTTATATAGACTTGCTTTGCCCCGTTCTGTATTGGGGCTTCTTTGCTCTTCTTCCTTTGCTATTAAAAGGCTGTAATGCTCTATATCTTTTACTACAGTTGTTGAAACCGGGTTTCTTGGCCTCTTTGCAAAGCTGGGTTTACCCTTGCAGCTTTCTCTTTGCTCTGTGTAGATTGACTTTACAGGCTTATTGTAAATGGCTTTTCAGATCTAGAGAGGGCGAAGCCTCACTGGTGCAATAGAGTGAGCTGGGACAGGCTTGGCTGCCTTCCAAAGGGTTTCAGATGCTGATGGCAAAAAACCAGACACCTAGGAAAGTGATATTCACTGGTCTTTACAACTCCTGTCCTTTCTCTTACAGATCCAAGTGTGGGACACAGCTGGTCAAGAACGCTTCCGGACAATAACCCAGTCTTATTACAGGAGTGCCCATGGGGCCATCCTTGCCTATGACCTTACTAGGAGGTCCACATTTGAATCCATTCCTCATTGGATTCATGAAATTGAAAAGTATGGTGCTGCAAACTTGGTCATGATGTTAATTGGTAGGATTTTAGTTTTAAATATTGTGTTATATGGCTTTTTTATATGAATATAAAATCTCCTTCATTTCCCACCACTACCTGAAGCATCTATAAACTATGCATTAAGGAAGAATTCAGTTCTAATTAAAAAAGATCACAAAGTGTATCAATTTAGCCTAAGCTTAAAAAAATGAGGAAAGCTGTAGCCTGGTCCTGACAGGACCAAACCCATTGCAGACAGCAAAACCTTTTTTAGTTGTTCCTTTCCTGTTGGAATACCACAGCAATCTTTGCTGCCAGGCTGGAGGCAGGGACCACCTTGCTGAGGTTAGAACTGCAGTGAGCCTGACCCTATACTCCTGGTGCACAGGAATGTAGCAGCTCAATAATTCAAGATGAAGGGGAATGCACAGAGCAGCACAACTCCTGGTTCTCATCTTTCCTCTCTGTTCTCTTGATATGCATGCGCCTTGCTCTGTAATGGGATTCCGATCAGGTAAGACAATAGATGGGGAAATGGCTTTCGCAGAGGTGGAGTAGTCTGCTTGCATTCCACTAGCACTCAGGAAACTGCCTCTTGAGGAAAGCAATGGCTAGGAAGTGCCGGGAATGGAGCTGGTAGGAAGCAAGCATCGTTCCTTTCCCTTGGCTTTCACGGTTATTATTGCTCTTCCTTGCCCCAAGGAAGAAGCTGCAAATGAGAGCCCTGGTGTGGTGAAAGGCCAGAAGCTTTATTTATGTTGCCATGGCTGCTGCAGGGTGCTGAGAGCAGCGAATGCAGCCCCAGCAGCGGCTGGGGCAGCGCTGAGCCCCGGGCAGGGCCCCTGAGCTGCTGCCTCTGCTCCCAGCACCTTCCGTGCTTGTGTCGAGGGAGTTCCTCCTGTCCTTCCTCTGGAAGAAGCAAACTGTAAATTCTGACCTGCATCTAATGCAGTGCTTGGAGCTGGGGGCAAGGGAGGTGTAAATCCCTGCACTTTTCTAACTTCTCTCATGAATCTAAAGAACAAAACTTATCTCTGTGGGGCGGGCTGGTGGTGGTTGTTGGCTTTTTTTAAGGAGATAAGTTCTGAAGTTAGTAAAAATAATGCTTTTCTTAAGGATCCAGTTTGGTGCTTCCTTCCAAAGCTGGTGCTGTTTGCTTTACTTACTTTGGCAGAAGTCTTTGTACATTTAATTACGCTTAATCATGTTATACACCTTTCTAACAGGAGGTTAAGGAACCTAACTTTCCAGTCTGGAGCTAAAGGAGGAAAAAGTGGGTGGGTTCTTTTTAAGAAGGCAAATAACCCTCAAGCTGGAGGTTTCTTGGCTGTTTTGTTGGGTTTTTTTCTTTTGTGGAGTAGGTTTTGTTTGGTTTGGGGTTTTTTGGTTTTTTTTTTTTCTTTTAGAAAAACTGAAAAGGACTTAATGGAAGGGTAGTTGGCTTATATATGCTTCAAATTCGAGATACTAATTTGATGAAGGGTTGTCCTGAAACTATGAATGTAGACTTGTGCCAGGTACTGCATGTACTAGAACTGATAAATCCACATGTGCAGCAACTGCCTAAATATACAAAGGTATTTTATCTGAGGTGTTTCATGACTTCTGATAGATTTTGACTAAAGTGCTGCAAGTAAAATTTTATACATGCAGAAACAACTTAAGTATATATTTTAGGCTTTAAGGTAGCTAGCATGAATTCTTGTCTTTTTTTTTACATCATCTTTAAAGTTGTTTTTTTTTAAAAAAATTTATTAAATGCTACTTAATGTCCAAAAACACTGGGGAATAGGACAAACAGTTGCTTCTGAATAATCCTTTAGGCCCACTACCTACACTAAGTAACTAGATGAACACAGGTTTTTCGTTTTTTCTTGGATTTCAGTTCACCTGTTCTCATATGATTAGCTTCAGTTTTAATCCCCAGTCTTTGTGTGTGGCTCTGATGTACTCACATCTTGTTCTTTGCAGTGACTCTTACTCCTAGCATTGTTTAACAAAATTGAATTCATGCATTGCATTGAAAGATGAATTTTTGAGATGCTAAGTGATTGAAATATTTCTTTGCCTTCTCTTAAGGGAACAAATCAGATTCACTGGACAAGCGCCAAGTACTGTTTGAAGATGCCTGCACCTTGGCAGAGAAGCATGGGCTTTTGGCTGTGCTGGAGACATCAGCAAAAGAAGCTCAAAACATAGAAGAGGTGTTCACATTAATGGCTAAGGAGCTAATAGCCCGAAATACCTTACAGCTTCATGGGGAGAACCCTCCAAACAGCTTCAGTCTTGATTCCAGGCCAGTGATTGCCAGTCCAAGTGTGGAGAAGACCCAGTGTTCCTGTTGAAGAGAGACTTCAGGGAGAACTTGGAAACTGTCATTCTTCTGAGGCTGTTTGATTCAATTTTATTTAGCTGATGAAAGTGTTCTGTGTGGCCTCAAGCCATCTCTCTTGATATTTCTGCCTTGCAGTTTGGCTTGTGAGTATTTTCAGAGATCATTGTTGCTGTTGGTAGCACAGGTTGCTTTGAACATAGCAACGTGAACTTCTGAGGTAGAGGACTCAGGAAGCTGCCAGCCCTTGCCTTAACCAAAGAGAACTATAACATTTCTTGCCTTTAATTATATCCTTACATGTCTTTCTGGCTGTGTCAGAAGATAAATTTGCACCAGAGCTCTGCATTGACCCTTCCAAGCTGTGTTGCTGGTTTTAAGTACAAGCACTGTCGTCTCTGCCAGTAGCTGTAAAAAGTCTGACACATGCTTGGACAGCACTAACCCAGTGCTGCCTCAGCTTTCATTTAGGAGCTGTCCTGACATCAGGCATGCAGCCACCCATCCCAACGAGCTTAAAATGCTTGTGCAGGATTTCACATCTGCACTGAGTTCCTCACCAGACAAACCTGGAGACATCTCTGAGGTTTTGTAGCAGGCAGAATATGATACACTTCTTCCTGGGGTGAGAAAAGTTGCCTTTCACTTTTTGCTCTGTAATTGTCGGAATTGTTTCCAGTACTCATCTCCATCTTGCTACACAGACTTGCTGGGAGCAGCAAAGCTTCCAGTGAAAGGACCTTTTTTTCATTCCTCCCTGCTAACCTCATCTTGCTTTTGATGTGCTGATTTTAACCAAAAGCCTTTTGTAGCTTGTGTGATGGGCCAATGGCAGCTTGAGAGTATGTCTAGGTCTTCAAGGGAGTGTGAAGGATTGATGCAAGCTCCTGTAAAACTCAGCAAGGGCTAAGATGGTTTAAATTAGGTAAAAAATGAAAAATTTTAATTGTGTTAGAGCAGTAGTTTCTGCTATGGGGTGCACCAGGAAGCTGCCCTAGGTGAGTATATCTGCCACTGCTGTGGAGACTGAACATTGTGATAGCAATGGAAGGTTTTGGATTGCTCCTCCCACTTGCAAGCTCTGCTACTCAGGGCTCACTTCTTCTGTATACCTGAACTGAATGAAAAGTTTGGGCTGGGATTTTTTTTGGTGAGGGTTTTGAGGGTTGTTTTCTGTTGTTTTGTTTGCAAGTTTTTTTTTTCCCTAGTAGATGGAAACAGGGAAGGAGAAAAGAAATACCACATGAAGTTTTTTTGACTGCAGTCCACATGTACCAAAGTGTATCACTTAGTTACTGTTAAGCTATGAACTGCAACTCAAACTCTGTAATGATAAAATACAGTTTGTGTTACATGCAAAGCAGTCCTGGGAAGGCTGGGGTGTTGCCAGTTTACCCAATGGCTGGCTGCCCCTGTTTCCTAAGTCCTTGAAAAATAAGGAAAAACATGTAGCAAGTATTGCAGGAAAATCTTGTCTGAGAAGCACAAAAAAATAAAGGACAATGAGTCATTGAATAATAGCCTTGGAAATATTTCTAATATTCTTAATGCTTTCTCTGGCTAGGTTCTTTGCTATTACATGCAAAGAGCAGGGGTTAATTCAGCTCTGTGTGAACTCAGGGAGGAACCTTCCATGCTACCTCTTGCTATAGCCTGCTGTAGAGAAAGCTTCATCTTCAGGCATCCTCCTTCTCATGTTTACTTTTGAAATCTTAATTCCATCTCCATTTTTACTAGCTTAGTAGTTGCATTCTGGTTTGCATATTTAAGCAACAGTAAATACTATAACCTTTCAAAGTGGCAAGCCAGCTTCCAAACAACTAGTTTCTACAGCTCTTGTTACTATAAAAGCAGTCAAATGTAAGCTTAATATTCTATTCCTGGTAGTTTGTAATCCATCACTTTTACTTTGTTTTTGTAGTATCTTCCAGGAGACTGCAATGGAAAAAATATTGCTTTCATCTCCAGTTACAGTCTTTCATTGGTCAAGAATTAGAGGAAGGATGGTACCAGCAGAGTGTTAACTTTGCATGGTTCATTGGGTTTATTACCTTAATGAGCCACTGCTGTATGAAGTTATTTTGCTTACCTTCAGCTTGGAGACTTCTGCAGGCTGATGTGATGCTCCCCGAGTGCCCAGCACTGCCAGGTTACAGGGTTCGTGCTGTTCTCTTCCCACACGCGTGGAGCTACTGGCAAAGACCTTCCTTGGCAGAAAGCTGTGCAGCACGGGATCAAGGAGAACAGGCTTGTGACTGTTCCCTTTGCTTTAACAGGTCTAACAGGCTTCCTACTACTCTTCCAAGAAACTAGTCTTAGACACCTACCGGTTCTGCGGCTCAGTCACGAGCGTGACCTCTTTTGGTTGGTTCTGTTTGGCATCTTCCACGAGGCCTTTGGGCAGTTACACTGAATGGTTTCCCCACAGTCACTTTTCAAGCTGTCCTCGCATGAGTGAAGAGCAGCACTTGCTAACAAGGTTCTTCGGAGTGCATTGGTAACATTATTACTCATGAGGTAATACATGAAGCTGTAAACTAAAAAAAACTCCCCATAGTATAGCCTGTTATTCTAGACTGAGAACCACCAGATAAAAATACAAGCTCAGTATAATCTCTGTGGTTCTGCCTTTCCCCATCAGAGAGCAGATGGAAACACACAGCTATGACAAGGCAAAGTAGAATTAACTGCTATGGAACTTTCTATTAATGGTTTGTTCCCCAGCATCATACGCAAATTCAAAGTGCTTCTTGACAGCATCATTAATGCATTTGTACAAAGGGTTGTAAGGTTGTTTACAACACTGTTTTAAAAACTACTACTGTCCCACAGGCTTCAGTTTTAAGAGCTGCACATTCAGTTTGAAGATGAGCTTATTAGTTAAGTTTTAATCTACTGGGAAGAAGTATTTGAATCTTAGCAGTGGCATGTTACTTGCACTGGTGTCACAGCCCAGCCAGACGAGATGAAGCAGTGAAGTTGCTGGAACAGGGTAATAAGAAAGATTAAAAATATTTTAAAATGTAGCAAACCGACACCTTCCAGAAGCTGACTAGTTAAAAGCCAACCTACCAGCAGCCCAGTGATGTGGAAGGCACACAGTACTGCCTATGTGGTCAGCCTTTGGTTCATATGCCAGAGACAGGCTCTTAAGAACCTCAGCTTTTGTACTTATCTAATCATTCCAGTAAATGTTTAAGTATAGTTGGAAGGGAGCCAATATTCAGACCTTGAAGAGAGGTGGAGAGCTCTATCCTGGAGCTTGCTTTCAGGAAGGAGATGCATGTGTGTGCTCTTGGACAAGGAACTGGAAGTGAAGCTTTGCCCAGCCAGGTGAGTGCCCTAAGAGCAGCGCTATTACAGCTGCCCTGTCCCGATGGGGGCTGCCAACAGGCAGATTTTCCTGGCTCTCAGCCCTCAGAACACCACATTTGCTGGCAGGTGTATGTGAGGGGCCTTAAATAGTCATTGCTCAGCATACTGGCTCCTGAATAATTTTCAAGCACCACTCTTAAGCAACAGTGCTAAGAAGAACTACATCAACAGCCAGTGCTGGGATATCAGTCCTTTGAGAAGAGTTTTAGACAGACCAAGAGCCCCTTTCTTCCTAAGAGTACTTCATTTTGTAATAGGAATTCAGTTTCAGATGGGTAGGACTTTCAAACATCTTTCAAAGCACTTTTTCTAATACTGTTATTCTAAAACGAACCTTCACTCAGCTGACTGCACAGCTTCTGTCAGCACAGTCTCATCAAATCGTTGCCAAGCAGAGGTTGACTGTGGCTTGACAGCAAGTGACAAACAGCACACCCACAGATAACAGGGCAGGAGTTCAGCCTATTTGCAATCCAGCATTTCCTTGCTGCTCCTGTGTCCATGAACATCACTGTTTATACAGTTTTCACTGCTATGTCTCATTTTGCTAACCTGAAGTGAGGCTCACCACAACTACAGTTTAATAATGCCTTTCTAATGCTACCATTATACTGACTTTGTAACTACTTGATCCCTGCAGCAGTCCTGTATTGCATCTCAGTCCTAAGGGATTACATGTGGATTCCCTCATTTTAAGCTCCCGCAGCATTAATAATTCATCTACACAAGTTTTGTTCCAAACATGAGACATCCCATAGCTCATGGTACCCTCTAAATAGAAATCTCTGTACTCGCAGTAGCAGGAAAGTTACTTTGCATTTCATTAAATGAAGCAGGTATTTCCTCAAAGATTACAATCCACCTTGGACTACACAGGCCAGCTGTGCTACACCCATTTGAACTAAAGCAGCAGAAGTTGTAACAAGTGCTCTTACCTTGTATGATCCTATTCAGATCAGGGAGAACAGGCAGCACACTTACTCTGCACTTCCCACGAGAGCCAAAGGTCTGTGTCGAACTAAATGTATATATTCTGGCCTAGGGAGTAAAGTCAAGGCACCTCAAGTGACAGCATCCATCTTTTCCCTAAAGATTTTTGATTTGAAATTAAGATATTGCTGGTGGATGTTTTTGGAGACTTTATACCTTTTCCATCTTGACCCTACTCCCACTGGCCTCTTCAGTTTCTGTACCTTAAGTATTTCCTTGAAGAGAATGTAGCACAACCTAAGTTGTCACCCTCCATCTTCTTACATTTTGTCTTAATTCTACTGAATTTATCCCTGTTCTTACAGAGGAAAAACATAGCAGCCTACTAATATAGGCCTTTTTCAGAGGCCCTGCTGTTGAAGTTGTCCCAGGCTGGGGTTGGTGAGGGTGGAAATCACAATGCTCCAGCCAGTTTAGAAACAAGCCTCGGGAAGGGGCACCCAGCAGTACTGCCTGGGGACAAACACAGGCAGTTCCTGAACCTGCTCAACAGGAACCACAGCACAATTCAAAGCAAGAGGAACTACTTGTCATGATGCACACATCAGTGGCTGTGCAGCCCCACCCACCAGCCTCCACCAAAGCAAATCACTCTTCTGGGGATTCTCAGCCTCCTCTGTAACACCGACAAGAAGAAGCTTTAGAAGCAGCAGCTGCCACCGTTGTGCCACAAGCACACCCACGCGAGTAAAGCACGCCACTCCTGACCTGTTATGAAAGCAAGCTCACGTGTGTGCTCTGGCTGGTAAGTTCATTACATTTTTCCATCTTATCAGAACACAGCTTTCTTACAAACTCACATTTGAATGAAGCTTTCCAACAGGATGTAAAAATTTATGTTCACTATGTAGAGCAGAAAGGCTTTAAACTTTTCTGTTTCTCCCTCTTATCAGTTTAAAGTGCCATTTGCTCAAATTACATTCCTTTCCTCCCTCTGCTACTTGCCCCTGGGAAAAAAAACAAACAAACCAGAAATGGCTTTTCTCTGTTCACTTAAAACTTTCTTGAATCATATCCCCCAGCATCTGAATATGCTTCTAGCAGTTTACATCCAACTTTGTGTATTTTTGCAGAAAAATGCGTCTTTCTGAACACACACAGGGCTTTAAGTGTGTGGAGCCTCAGGAAGTGGCCTGCAGCAGTGCTTGGACTTGCTGTCCAAACAGCATTATGACAGGAAACTATGGATAAGAGTACATCCTGCAGTTGGCTTTGTTCAGTGCAAATAAAATTAACACAATAGTGCAGAACTTACTTCTGAGAAAGCAAGACACGTCTGTTCTTATTAATGGTCCCAGATATTCCTTCAATGTATCAGCTGTCTCAACTGTCTGTTTGGAATGTGTCCCTTGCATTACAGGCTCTTTGCTGTAAAGGCTCTAACACTGCTAGAATTCTGTCTTAAGCATGACACAATCCTGCAGAAGTTAAGAATAAGTGACATAAATGCCTTTGTATTTACAGAAACACATACAGAAAGAATCCAGTTAAAAACCAGAAGTTTCAAACATAAAAGAACAGACTGACTTCTTGTTTAATTTTTTTTTTACTTTTTTTATTTGGGAAAAGTGCTTCTTACAAAAGGCAGCTGCAAAACAATACGTTATAGACCTCAGAACAATTTCTCATTCCATTTAAAAGTGAAAGGAGAGGCAGTCTAGGGGACAAGAGCAGCAGGAGAACAGATCACGGGGCATCCACAAGTCAATAAAAAACAGCAATAATGTAATGCAAGGTTAAAATTCCTGTGCTGGGGCTTTGGTGGCAAAGTAATTTCTCAATGCAAATTACAGCCAGAAACTGCACGACTGCCTTTGTAAGCAGTAACTCACATAAACTGAACAGCTTTACCAGGCAACCTGCCCAACTCAGCTGCAGAGAGGCACGAGTACCTCAAAGCTGCTGGGAGGCACAGCGAGTTTCTAGCAAAGCTCACGGCTTAAGTGTTTACATGAAGTTCTAAAACTTACAGAGCGATAAAGCTAAAGGGTCCTCTCTGGTGTTCCTCTGACCCCACCTTGGCTAACCGGATTTCTGCTCCTGGACAACCCTAATCATACACATGAAAGAGAGCTGGTGTATTAGGGAGTGCCATCTATCAGGTTAAGCGATAGTTAGGATGGTTTCCCAGTCTGGGCTGAGACCACTCGGCCAGTTTCATGTCCAGTTGGAGGCTAGACTTCATGCACCAAGAGGGGATGAAAGATGGTTTTGTTTTTTTTAACTTACACAGAGTCTCCCCATCCTTGAGGTCCAACTCTACATTTATCTGTATATACACATAGAGAGTTCTCCTTTCACAAAGACATTTTCCTTTCATGCTAAACACAGTAAAAATCCAGAACGTTCACACCTGGTTCTGGTTACACAGTAGTAATAGTAATGTGCAAGTAAACAGAGACCAAAAGTCACAAATGAAGACGTGTACATGAGGGGGCTGGAACGGAGCTGATTCCAGAAAGAATATTTGTGTCTGGCCTGAAATCAGAAATATTGGTACAAAGACAGAATAAAGGCCATCAGCCAATTTACATCCCCACTGCATGGCCACTGCTCATTTTTGTATCTGGGCTCTTCAAAATGAGTGTGGAATTCCTGTAAACACTTTAACCCTGGAACTGGGTGAACTCTGTTGGGTACACAGATGAAGCAACAAACCTAAGCTAACTGTTTGACAGTTAAATTTATTTTTACAAAAACTAACATTTTAAAGATTTATTTCTTGTTATTTGTTTAAACAGAGGAAAAACAACACTCCTGGGGTGGGAGAGGAGGGGAGGGGAAGAGACAGACCCTGGGTAAGAGTTATTACAACAGCACCTGGAATTGATCGGCCTGCCTAGGAGAAACACAGGCACTGCCACAACACCACAGGTAATAGCTACTGCCTGAAGCCAAGACAACAGTCCACACTCCACTGACAGGTGCTATAGATCCAAATCATAATAATCTTCCAGCTCATCATGAAATAAGTCCCACTCGTCCTCGGAATCCGTTAGCTCATCATCACCTCCGGCTGCCAACAGCATAAGCAACATCTCACCAAGCTCGAAGGTCACCACCTCATCCTCATCGGTTTCAAAGGGATCACCATTCTCTCGCTCCTCGATGAACTCCCAGAACCGATTCCTCCGCTGGGCCTGCAAATAGAACACAAGGGTTTCCCCAGGTGACAAAGTGGTACAAAGTGGGAGCTTTTCCAGAGGCTGACAACGCCCCTGGTGTACTTTCTGACATGCAAATCACATTTCTCTTTCAGGGAGATACTGACCTCCAGGAGAATTTACCCTTACACACCCCTATTAATGCTACCCAACATTTCTACTTCAGTATGTTGTAGGAAAGTTTCTAAAATTTAGTCTTTCCATCTTGGCCTCCAGCATTCACAAACTTTAGAGCACCGCTTCCTTCAAATTCACCATTACAGAGGTCTATCACAAGTGGAAAAAAGAAGAGTCAATATTTGCCTATCTTCTTCTCAAGGCAGAAGATATAATGCACACCCCTCCTGTGCTCTCTCTCTACTGAAAGGACAATTAAACAGCAGCACTAACCCGGTATCTACTTGAGGTTCCTACTTTGGGTCTTTGTGGCTCCTCTTGGCGGCCATCAGGATATTCATGCTTGTAAAAACAGTTCCCTCCAAATGGACAGCTCCCACGGCCTTCATCAAAATACCTGCATGGCTTGTTGCTGGAAAGGAAAATATCGCAACCCTTACTGACAGCAGATCCCAAAGAGACTTCAGAATTACATTGACCTGCAGTCCACAAGGATCTCAGGTACCAGGAGCAGAAGGCATTTAGTGAGTAAAAGACCTGCACACACAAATGATGTATTATGCTACGTGTGGACTGATGCATGCAGAGGGACGCTGATGGTGTGCAGTGCACGAGCTTGGACTGCCTTATGGCTACACCACCAGTGTTTTGTGTAGAGAAGGGAAAGACTGAGGTGAAAGAAACAGGAATAGTTTTGGGACTGTGCGCATGCATCTGTGGGCAGATAGGCAAAGATGCACTCCACACGTGGTGGTGGAAAGGAGGTGCGAAAAGGGCCTTTCCATCAACACCCTTCTCCTCCACATGTGCCTTTATCTCTGCAGTCTCAATTTGATAAAAGGCTGCGTTGCTCATACCTCATTGCCTCCTTGTATTTCTGAATGAGTTTCTGCTTCTCTTCCTTCTCCTCCACCCAGTACTCACTTGGAATGACAAAGTTAGATGTGATCCGGCATTCTGGGCAGGACCTGGGAAACGAACAGACTGTGCTGCAAAATTCCACATTACAGGGCGCTCTCTCTCCTATATAACAAGTCATGGCATATATCCATCTTTAAAGAGGTACTGTACTCATATACTTGCAGTACAACCTTTTCAATCTAGACTCTCTTATACATGAAGATAACCTAAACTCTCTTCTTCAAGAACTCAATGGCAACGGCAGCTGGCCAGCTTGTCTCAGAAAAGCTTGAAAAAACACTTCACACAGACTCCTTTTTCTTTAGAATTAAATAAATTTATTTTGGTATTATTCCTATATTTATTTGATTGTAACTTTGTATTTTCTAGAACAGCCTTAAATGGAGAAATGTTCTGCCAACTGAGTAATGCTCTAAGGCAGTAATGAATTAAGCAGCATACATTCTGAACTGGTTAATCTGTTTCCAGATTCCTGCCTGGATGTCCAAGACATAAACAGTAACCATTGGACAACATGCTACCAAATAAACAACAGTTATTTACTACCACTGAGTGTCGCAAACTTAATCCATATTAACCAAATCAGAGTGTAAATGTTATCCCTAACAATTATTTCACTCCTAAACTAAAAGTTAGTATGCATTAAATGCAGTCTCTGTGCAGTCTGCATCTGGAAGTCTGTTGCAAGTTGTCACAAGTTAAAGTTCTTCCACAGTAACAAAGCACAATCGAAATGGGAAAGTGCCTCACTTTATAATCTTGCTCTCAAATTGTTTTGCACTCCTCCACTTGCGGATGCACTTGAGACAGTAAGTGTGGCTGCAGTTGGAGAGGATCCCAAAGCGGCGCTCACTGGGATTGGCTTTCTCATACACCACCTCCATGCAGATCCCGCACACCATGTCTTTACTACGCTGGACGGCAAAGGAAAGCTCCATGTCCTTCTCGTGAGCTTCAATGCAAGACTGGAAAGGAGACACAAAGAAAACAACTACAGAGACCACTGGTCACCTGGTGAGGTCTAAGCAGGTTTTATTACTCAGTTTGCTGTTTTGCATAATGAATGGAGTGTGATTAAACTGCAAAAAATCTTTATCCTCAAAACAAAATCTGTCCAAGCAATGGGGAACAATCAATTCAGAGTTCAAATTCCTTCCCTCAGACACTGCTTTTAAAACATGAAAAGGCAATCTAAAAGACCATCCACTTTTACTAGGCAAAGAACAAAGCTTTAGTATCTTTAAGCAGACTGCTCTCCCAACACAGATAAGGAAATCCAGCTGCTTTTGAGTATGGCCCTGGCAGGAAACAGTCTAGTTTACAACCGGAATTTCATTCACTGCCTGACCTGCACACACCTTCAAATGAAAGGGAATTAGTAACAAGTGATTGAGGGGAGCTAGGAAGCAATAACTTACAGCTGTTAAACACCAGACAGTTGTTTGCTTACCTTTATGTGCTGAGATCTCTGTGCAGCATCAATGGGATGCAAGACCTGCAGGCCACACATATCACACACGTCCCCATGGATATACACGCAGTTTTCTCCGTAACGACATTCTCCTAATGCAGCGTAGGGGCACAGCTCCTTCTTCATCTCCACATCTGCTTGCTGCTTCTCATATTCTTCTTCAATCACCATTTCCTGCAAGGGTGCTTCAGCACAGAAAGGAGCAGCTGGAAATGGAATTAAGAACAGTAAGCAGCACATTCAAATTTTGAGCACCACGAGTTAAGAACACTCAGGTTACCCAAAGAGAAAAAACAAAAAAAAACCTAGGTTCATTTCAGTCCAAGTTTCACACACCCTCAACATGAACTAAATTATTTTCCCCACTCATGAAATTTCAAGACCAATTTCTTCATCCTTCAACCCAGACAAGATTAAAGCTATCAAAGTTTCAGTGATCAGGGCAGATCCATTTACAGGCTAAGTCCACACTAGAAAAATCTCACAAGTCCTCAGCAGCTTAAATACACTGTTGTACAGACTCTGGTTCAGCAACAGTTAAGTAAGGCTACAAATCTCACTGCTTTTAGAATCAATATCACTTCAGCTAAGTCTTTCACATCAGCTAAAGTTAACAGGTTTTCCCCCAGAAATAACACAGCTGAAGTAATACAGGTGTATCCAGCATAACAAAATGTTAGTATGGCAACACCACATCAGCACTTCCTTATGTGCAGATTAATCAGCACACTGTTATTTAGCCTGAACAAACTTTCATTTCTGAACTCCCATGCATCTCTAGGAGTGATAGAAAAGTGGTGTTCACACCTCTCAAACTAACTCCGTTTTACATATTTGCCAAAAGGCCTGCCCTAAACAGGTATCTGGTCAATTAGCCAGACACGTGAACCTAAGAAAATGAATTTCAGGCGATTTTCACTGCATTCAAAGCTAGCTATCAGTTCTGCAAAATCCTAAGTCAATTCCCTTACCTCATTCTAAACTGAACTTAAATCTGTATAATTTCTCTTCCCTATTCAGACAGCTACTGCTGAACACTTGTCCCTGTACCTCGAACACATGCTTGCCTGCCTCACTACAAGTCAAAGTCTTTTGAGATTGTTACATAAGCAGGATGATCTCTGAATTAGAAGACAAAAGCAGTCTGTGAAAATGAAGATTAATGAACAAAAAGCATTACTACATTCAGAGTAAACACCAGGAAGAACAGCAGCTGGAGTTCATTTACATAACCAGAAGCTGCTACAAGAGTAACAAGTCGTCTATGCTATAGGAAAGTGTAACTTTTAGAAGCTGTTCAAGCACTAGATTCGGAGAAGCAAGCAAAAACTACCAAGGGCATACTTGGATCAGTTAAAGTGAAGGACAGACTCCTTCTCAAAATTAATCAGAGGCTCCACACTTGTAGTTTTCATCCCCGTGGAGCAAAGACATAACAATAGGCATGTATCAGTCTTTTAGTGTTAGGACAAAGTAGAAGAAAATGCAGGTCCCTGAGACCTCATTTTTTGAGGTTTTGAGCAATATACAAATATTGAAGATTAGTATAGAAAAATATTAGCTCTCAAAATAAGATCAAGTCTGCTTCTTGAACCATCTCTGACTGTAGTGGTCACTCAAGCTGGCCTTGGCACAGTCTGTTAGAAACATACTTTCCAAAGCAAGTGAGTAACTGAGTAACAAGTCACCTGGCAACCTGCTTATTCTCCAGTCAGAGATTTCCAAACAAAATATGTTCATTACCTCTTCTTCCCAACAAGTTCTAGTGAACTAGCACCACGAAGAGTAACAAGAAACCATGTACTAGGCTCTACATACTCTTCTGAATAGCTCAGCATAACACGAAAATATGTACTTACTGAAATCCCACTTGCCCTCCCCTTTGAAATCCATGGTCTTCACTTCCAAAAAGTAACAAAAATCACAACTACCATTCAGTTTCTATTCCCTCAACTGCTGCATTTGCCAGTGTTTGCACTAGTTAATGTTGTCACAGACTTTTTTACCTAGTTGAGGGCCATGAAGATGGTTAGAGGGATGGAACACCTCCCCTATGAGGAAAGCCTCAGAGAGTTGGGGTTGCTCGGCCTGGAGAAGAGCAGGCTCCGGGGTGACCTTACTGCAGCCTTCCAGGACCTGAAGGGGGCCTACAAGAAAGATGAAGAGGGACTTTGTAAAAAGGCATGTAGTAATAAGACAAGGGATAACCGTTTCAAAATGAAATTCAACCTGAAAGAGGGTGGGTTTAGATTACATATTCAGAAGAAACTCTTCTGTGTGAGGCTGGAACAACATGCAGATCTTCTGTATCTACTGCACTGTATCTGCCACAGTTTTACCTCCTCTTTGAAAGCACAATTAGAAAAATTCAGAAGACTTCACTGTCTCAGCAGTTATACATCCAACATCCCTCAGAGTAACATTTACTCTCTATGATTCTGTCTCCTGTTTTCTAAACCTCTGCTCACCAGTAGGTGGACTCAAACCCCACCTTCTCACTGCCCATTTCCCAATCAATAGGGTTAAATTCAAGCTAGTGGAAAACCTGGTTTGTTACCTTTGATCCACACACCACCTGCTTGCACTTTAGGACACACTCTGTAGCATCAAACACACTCATCTTTCAGTAACAGGACACAGACACCCAATTTAGCATTTCTTGTATTTCTGCCTTTCTACTCTTCCTCAATTACTGCAGAACACTGAGCAGCAGTAGCTGCAGAAAAGTACAGAAATGTGGCACATCTGCTCAACTAACAAGTGAATACCTGAAGCATCATCACTATCTTCTATTCTAGGTCCTAAAGTCATCTTCAAGATACCCGGTTTAGCCCCAAATCATGGTAAAAAGTGAGCATTATAGTCCAAGCTATGAATGGCTGAACGGCCAACCCTGAACCTTTATCATTTGTAAGACAATTTTAAACACACAGGCTTCTAAGAAACCTTGAGAAATACATTTCATTTTGAAGTTTCCAAGTATCTGCACATTTCTCCAGGGATTTGACAAGAATAATCTGCTTTAAGGCATACACTATAGAACACACTGCATACATCTTCATTTCTATAAACTTAATAAAGACAGAAATAATAAAGACTTTGCTTCAGAAAAGTTTTCTGAAGTCACCATGGGAATTAGCATCATGCAGCACTGTTCAGAACAGAAACAGATGAGTATGTTTGTACATTAAAATACATCAAGTTTCAAAGGCTGTAAAACAGGAGAATTTGCAACAAGATTCACAGGAGAGAACATTATTTAACTTAATCTGGCACAAGTTTGCATGAAAAATAAGCCTAACCCCTACAAAATGAAACTGCTTTAGTAAAACTAAGTTAACAGTATAATAACTTAGACTTCAGGAAGGAGCACCAGCTCTTCCATAAGGACTGGGTGTTATTTAAAAGATTTCTGGCTGTTCAAAGAAGCAATGAATTGATTCCAGTGGAGGGCCAGCCTGCCATTAATGGGGCTAAAGCCCAAGAAAAGAGACTGACTCTTCTCAGATGTGCACATGATAAGGGACACAAGGCGAGCTGAGGCAGGGAAAAATCCAATTACCTACTGGGAAAGAGGCTTCCTTTGTGAAAGAAGTCTAACACTGCAAAGGATACCCAGAGGTTATGGCCCTTGGAACATCTCTGAGGATAGATCTTCAACTAAACAAAGCCCCTGGCAACCTTTGAGCAGGAAATGAACTAGATGAAATCCAGAGGTTCCTGCCAATCTAAACTATTATACTCTGACCAAAATATTTTTAAAAATTATTTGTCTCAACAAGCACAGAAGCTGTATCTTTTATGACAGTAAGGAGACACATTAACAGGTAGTGGTCAAGTTTTCATTCCTTTGGGATATACTCAAGTCACAGATCTATTACACAATTCTATAATCAAACTTCTCAACAACACTAGGAAACTTAGTGTCACTTGACCATTCCTCTTCCCCCTCCTCAAGTTGGATGGCAGCAGGCTCCAAGCAGCACCCTGTAACACTGAGAAGATCATTCTCTTTTCAAATCTGAGAATCTGAGCGGTGCTGGGGAAACAAAGTAGTATAATCTGAGCACTCTATGACTTCTTCAAACTCTTCCGGATGAAAGGTGTCCATTTTGAATGCAAACAATTATTTAAATACTCATAGCCATCTCATGTCTTAAGAGAGACAAATATTAGAAATTATGTTAAAGTGAACACCATCAGCTTACTTAAATTTGAAAACTGTGCTATCTTTCTGCAGGGAAAATAGATGACACGTATGCTACTCAGTCTGGTCCCACAAAATGAGCTTCTACAGTATTGTTCTCATCATGAGCTGTCACAGTGTTAGAAAGCTGAGTTCCAGAAAGGTGACTAGAATAAATCATTGTTGGCCTCTGGCCATGGGATTCACAAAAGCAAGCATTAAGCTTCAACTCCTTCTACAGAAACCTGTGCCTCTACTGAAAAACCTTTAAAAGATTGCAAAACCATGGCAAACCAAATCAACAAACCCAAACCACAAAGGCAGCAGATTATCTCTCCAGAGTAGCAATGTTAACTGCATCACCAGTAATTCTTCAAAGGAGATTCTCAGGTCATTCAGAAACATAGCAAGAGAAAGCCAGTCATGCAGAGACTGTCTTGAAATATACCTGGTTTCAGAATGGAACAGTCAGTCTGACTGCTCATGATGGAAAACCCAAGCTCATTTGAGTTAATCAATAAATAGGAATTGCTGTACTCAAAAGCATTAAAACAAATGCACTACAGAGACTGATGACCCATGATGGAAATTCACTGTTATCCCATGATCAGCTTACCACGTCCACAGTATGGCTGCCCAGGGACAAACTCCACTGCATTCACCCAGTCTTCAGCCCCTACTCCTGCCACTGCCAGATCTGTATTTTCATCTTCTATCTCAGCAATAAATTCTTCAACTGTTTCAGGGAGCGATGCGAAGTCTGAGGACACTGATGGATAGATTTCTGCCTCTGGATTCACATCAGTCACTTCTTCCTGTATTAGTGGCTTGGTATGTTCATATCTAAAAAATTAAAACACATCACGTCAACCTTCCATTAAAAAATATTTCCATAAAGTGGCTCCATGTATTGAAAATAAACTAATGAAGATGTGAACATGCTATTTGGAAGGAGCACCTAGAAATGGCTTAGAAGAGAAAGTCACTGATGACCCTTTACAGAGACATGCTTCCACTTGTGCAATCTGTCAGCATTGCTCAAGAGAACACAACGTACTCTGAGATTTTGGAGGAAAAAGAGCACAATTCTTACTTAACTTTCATAGAACAAAATTCAATTATGTCCAAAACTGGTCAGTTACCTATTACACATGTGTAGTATTACTGAATGAGAAAAATGAGTTTATGCAGCTTTATAAAACAAGACTAAGGACAGACACTGATGTCTCCAACTGCCTCATGGGAAGCTACAGGAAAGATGCAGCCAGAGTCTTCTAAGAGGTGCAGTAATAGGATGACAGTCAGTAGACACTACTCCAAAATGGGGAGTTACAGTTATAGGCATTAGAAAAGAAATTTACTGTAAGAGTAGTTAAACACTAGAATGGGTGCACAATCTTCATCCTTGAAGATACTCAAAACTTGACAGGACAATGCCTTGGGCAACCTGGCTTCATCTGGCACAGATTCAGAGATCCCCACCAACATAAATGATTCTTTACTAAGCATCTTGCCTCATGCAGATTTCACACTGAATTTGAGTACTTATTTCTAATGCCTCTTTCAGCTCACTGTGGAAAACGATAATCAGAACACTTTGAGCCCTACCACCCACAATAAACAGGAAGGCACCATTTCCCTCAAAAATCTGTCTTCCAGCAACTAGCAGACTACATGGGGAAAACAAATTATAAATATACCATTGTGGTTTTAGGTATTTGCTTACTAATTTCAAGGACAAAAGGAGGGAATTTTCTGAAAACATACAGAATTTTTAAGTGATTGTGATTAATTTACCTTGTGTCAGCTTAAAAACAAGAAAGTGTTCTTGCATATTAAAGAGGTGCTCCCAACCAAATGTCAACTTGGAAATCCTAATCCTATGAAGCACAAATTTAAAAGCCAAGCCTTCAGAACTCTACATCTGCAGCCTCCAAAGTGCATGCACCATATAAGGTGCTCAAGGCAACCCAATGGGGTGCAGGAAGAGAATATTGGAACTTTGTAGTCTTTTTCCCTTATTAAATTATTATTATTATTAAGGTACATGTTGATGGCAATGTCCTCACAGTCCACACATCACAAGGCCCATGTGTGGCATGAGTGGTGCCCCTGAAGGAGCAGGTGTTCCACCACCCAGGGGGCAGATAGTGGTACCCCCCTCATTTGCTCACTTTCAGCATATTGTGACATATTGCAGTTTACTTGTGCCCACTTAATGAATCAACAGATTATCTGATCTTGTTTTACCTAAACTAACCCTGCCAAAGCGAACAAGTGGCTGGAAAAGATGTCTGTAACTGTGGGCTGACAAGAACACTGGTAATGTGAGCAAAAGCCAACAAGAAAATGTCACAGCTAACAATTCTACTCCTACTACGAGCTCCTCATCAGCCACATTATGAAGTAAAACAATGCCAACCTAATCAGCTCTTGAACCTGGGGGGAGGGAAACCACAGAATAAATCAAGATTACCAAGAAGGCAATGTGAAATATGATTTACATTCACTATTAATGAAGAACCATGCCTTTGCTGTATACTGTACCTTGAGATACTAGCTACTGATAGTATGAAGCCATCTCAATTAGCAAGACATCAAAAGTCAAAACATCCAGAACACAAAGACAAACCTCAACAATTTTTTCCAAGATGTTTCAAGTCATGCAATACTCAATCCAATACTTGGCAGAGCTCCACAATAAAGGTTTAGAAGCCTCTTTTGAGGCTTGTTACATAACAATGAAAGACAGAAAGCCATATGCCACTGGACCACTTTTTCTTCCTGCTGTGGTAAAAACAACTGAAATAACTCTTGGAAAACAATACAGTGACAAAGTAAAACACATTCCTTTGTCAGCAAATACTGCTGGGAAATGCATAGAAAACACTGTTAGAGATTTGAAGAAACAAGTAGTAGAACAAATTTTGCAGTGTGGGAAGTTTGCTGTGTGGCAGAAGGAAAAGTACAGATGTTTTCCACATGTCTCAGCTTATGATACTTGTTAGATTCTGTTTCAATAATGAAATACACTAAGAACCACTTTTTGTGAGACACAAAGAAAAGATGTAACAGAAGAGAAAAGTTCTCAACAAATTACATCTTTAATAAAGACAAAAAGATTCACTGGAGGAGATATATACTCAACACTAGACAACTACTTAATAAAAGCAATACTTTATGGAAAAACGGTGCAAGTAAAATCACTGAAGGAGCAGCTGCTCTGACCACAATAAGAGATTCCAGGGTAAGGTTACAGGGATAGCATCACACCAGAAATTCGGCAACTGCATCATTCATAGGCAAGATATTGTAGCAAAGATGGATCCAGAAGCACCCAAGCACTAGAGAATGTCATCAATATAGACCTTTAAACAGTCAAATGTTTACCACAGTTATAAGATGGAGAGCCACCATGAAAATCTTCTGTACCATAGACATTTGTTGATCATCTTATGGTAAAGCACTTAAAAATTGTTAAGGATGAGTTATGCCTGTTTATTTCACAAAGCAAGAGGTCCAAATTTGCTGCCCTTTTCTGTGATGACAAGTCACCAACAGCAGTGTGCTCCTCGGCAGATATTAAAAAAAAAAAAAACGAACGCCAAACAAACCACATTCAAACTGCCCCTCCAAGATAAAGCTGTTCTAGGAAGAGATAACCACTTTTTGAAAGAAATTTGTGTTATGGAGACATTTTGAAAATAAAGTATTTCCACCATTGTGCAATTTTATTGCCAAAAACTACCCAAATGTGTCAACTACAAAAAAACCTTCCATATCTTGTACACTTAAAAAGTTTGGAAATCAATTTCTCTAACATCTTTAAAAATCTTCCAAATTCAGAATTCCAGTGTATTTTGGACCCATTTGCTAAAAATACAAAAATGCAACACCTTCCAGTTAATCTGCACTTTAACAACTGATTGACATCAGGAAAGGTGGAAACTTAGTAGCTAAATTTATCACACATTAGTACATGCAGCCAACAATACACTTCCTTCTGGATCTGCATATCTTTGTGAAAGATCTTTTTCAGCTATGACCACTATTAAAACCAAGGACTGAAATAAACCAAACTTAGAACGAGACCTTCAAATAAGTGTTTAACAAAATGTTACATTGAGATTTTAAAAAATAAGGAAGTTCATTGAATCAACATTACTGTCAGTAAAAAGATATTATTACTCATAAGGCTTTTAGTGACAGTAAAAATAGTTCTGGACTGTTTATAGAACATTTATTAAATATTTTTCATTTCACCTTTAATAGACCTTTTTTTAAAATTGTGATTTTAGATTATGTTTTACAATGCACATAGTATTAATACAGTAGTAGATCCATATATATACATATATAAATAAATATGCATGTTGGTGGGAACTCAAAAATGTTGAGCTGAGGGGGTGCACAATCCAAAGTTTGAAGACCACTGATCTACATGATCAAGAAAGCAACACTGGCAGATAGAAGAGTACAGAGAGGTTTTGTTACTTTTCTTATATATAGTAATCCTTTATTAAACTTGAAAGCAAAGCTAATGATGAACTAGCATCTAAAATCATGATGCAAATGTTTAATCATTAATTAGAGCTGCAATAAGACAAAATGTTAAAACTTCTGATAAATTTTAATAAAATAAATGTATGATGACACAAACACTCCTAAGCCTTTGTAAAGCTTTGTTCCACTAGGAAAGTATTTGTTTTCTTTCTTCACATTTTTTTTTGGTTTTAATTTCAGGGGTATAGATTAATTAATACTATATTTTCATAAAGTAAGGCTATTTTGTACAGGCAATATTTTAGAACTTACATGACAAACTCCAGTTACTTTTCCAAAATGGTAGTTCCAGTGTCAGAGTACTGATTCTTCAAGAGATGCCACCAGGGGAAAAAAAAAAATTCTTACCTGTTCAGGCTTTTACTATCACTTGAATAGTGTAACTCAGTTTCATCCATTCAGCTAGCCTGAATGTAGTCTCAGATTTCAATTAATCTACTCACGTTATTAACAAAAAAATAAGAAAACTCCATGCCCTGAAAACTATCACTTTTATGAAAACCAGTTATCACCTTGCCTTTGCTCATTTATTTGTAGAGCAAACACTGGTATTTAGCAAGAGAACAGAGTTTGTGAAAAGCTATTTCCATAAATTTCTGAAGTTGCAACGAAAGAGGAAAACACTAAGATTTACTGTCTTTCCCTGAACTCTACTCAGGGATTCAGAGTGAAATGACTCCTGTCGGATGGCCAGGGGCATCTCTTTACCTGCAGTGATCTCCATAAGCACAGCATCCTCGCTGGTAATACCTGCACACCATGGTGGATTGACTGGTGGAGAGGTCATGGGAGTAGCGGCAGTTGTCTCCTTCCTTGCAGACTCCATGCATGAAGTATCTGTAAGAGAAGATAATGCTGAGTTAAAGAGAAGTGCTGAAGTTGGGAACAAAGTGTTTGGATTATCTTGTTATTCTGTAAATCAAGGTATGCTGAATTAAGAACAGTACTGAAGACTCATGGGACCCCACCCCAGTATAACCATGAAAATAAGAATATCTGAGGAAAGATGAAGCCTCAGCTATTCCAGTGAACTGCGCTGCACGTTTAGGGACTTGCTCTTACAAAAGCCTGGGAAAAAAACCCAAACCTGTAAAGCAAAGTTATCCTGGGCTATGACACTAAGAGGAAAGAGTCTTGTGGACCAAGTAGATGGACACTAAGTTTTACTTGTAGCTCCTGTGTGCCAACACAAGAAAAAACCTTCCAGAAATGCACCAATGAATACAAGAATCAAACCGAGACACACCCTAAACGACCCAAGGTTTTAAATCTCTTATGGATTCATAAGTAATTCAATCAAAAGTGATTTCCTCTCCAAGAACGCAAAACATGTTTGTGATGGATAATTACATCTGACAAAACACACACATTAGTTCTGCGACAGGTGCCAAATAAACAGTCGAAGCACTCTGCTTCAATACTGTACTGCTTGTCTTGAAAAACTTGGACAGTTTCAAAGCTTTTGAGGACAGTTTGATCAATTTTAGCATGTCAAGCAGCACAAGTTTAATTTAGCATCTTCAATTCAGCTATTCAAGAAAACTGAAGAGTGGTTTTCAATTTTTTTTTAACCTAGAACAAGAAGCTTCTTGAAATTCAGTGCAACATAACTGTTTAGATTCAGTATGTTCACATCAAAACTACAACTGAAAATAAAAGTTCAAGTACACCTTTCCCAATCCATCCAGAAGTATTAGCCAAGAAAAAAAGGGGAAAAATAATCCTGTGTAAAAACTGAATCCATAAACATTTAACAACACTTCAGTTTAGAAAGAAGCCTCACTGCTCCCAGATACCAAGTAAGTTGCAAAGTCTGTACTCATTAAAAATACGAAGACTTAGCAAACAACAGAATTTTTGAGGATTTAGATCTCATACAAAACACCACTTGAGGGAAGACTGAGAAGCAGATACCTATGGAAGCCCATGCTGCTGCTGAATGGGGCAGCCCTGCCCTCCTCCTGTTGCACACTTGCAGCATTTTGCTGCGCAGCCAGCAGAACCAGGCTGTCCATGCAGCTGAGTGCAGCCTCACAGGCAGCACGAGAGACACAGGGATCATCTTCCAGCAGCCACAACTAAGATTAAGACAACTCTTCACAGAACAGTGCATTCAAGTCGATATTCCTAGCTAGGAAAGGCGGTAAGATGTTGAAGTGCATGCATTTCTACATAGCTGTTTAGTCTACTATATTTTTAAGAAGTCAGATAAAGCCAGTGAACAATGCATGAAACGACATAAGCAGAGCTACATCTGCAATCCCGTTTTAGAAAAATATTAAAAGCTGAGGTTGAGGGCTTAGAGAGCTGATAACCCTCCATGTGCAATACCAATGGTGTGTTCAACATACCAATAATAAAAAAAATCTAAACTGGTTTTACAGACCACAATCTGACACTTGCCATCACGCTGCAATTCACACTCAAAACACTCAAACTCACACTCCAAATCCCCTATCTGTAGCCTGTAGACACATATTAACCAGGTAAGAAATGGATACGACATAAAAAATCAGCAGTACAATACTCAGATGAGGCTTTGCAGGGTCAGGTGGCAGCACAAACAGCTATGCCAGCACACACCAGGAACAGCATGTGGCAAAAACACAACACGACCCATCCCTGATATGCAACCAGCACTCTCCACTGTGAACAAACACACAAAATCAAAAAAAAAAAACCACTCATGACCACGCCCAAACAGCATAACCCACCTACAAAGAGACCCACCTCAAAAGCAAAAAAAACCCCAAAAAACCAACAAACCTACTTAACCCACACACACACAAACAAACAAAAACCCCCTGATACAAAACCAAAAACAAATCCAACCACCCATGAAGTCATGGAACCAGAATATAACTGGAATTTCTGGCTTGATTGCTTTTATGAAATGGGAGTCACACCAATAGGGTAAAAAAGAGAATTCAGGTTGTTGAACGTTTTTTCTTTACCAACTGTTATCTCCACCCTTTGCTTACTTCCACAAGCACTGCTTCCCCCACGTGCTGGGGCAGCAACTCTACAGCCACCCACTGACAGTGACCAGGAAATGGCTGCAACGGAACCTGACATTCCTTTTGTTGCTCCCGTGGTTATTTTTAATCCGGATCACATCACTGCCCCACCACCCTGCACAGCCACTCTGCTCCTTGAGCCAACAAAGTGTTGGGACACCACTACAGCTGAAATGAGTAACTGAGAGAAAGGCACCTGCCCGGAGTGAGGACATCTGATAGAAACTATTCGGTCAACACGACTTATCCTAAGTGCCTAAACCCCAAAATTAGATTCTCCCACTGCTCGATAGGGAAAATGAAGCTCCAAATCCCTTTCCTTCCTTCCCAGTTTATGTTAGAAAATTCTCTGTAAAGACAGATTCGGTATAATTCTGGAAGTTGTCACAATGTATTATATTGAAATGATAGGCTATAAAGGGAAAAAAATAAACAGAACACTCCCAGGCTCTAATTCACACATCAGTTTTAAAGGCCTTCAATCCTATACAGCAAACTCAGCATTATTTGAACAAGAAGGCTGGAGTGGGAGGCGAAAAAATGTATTTCTCTTAGGATTACACCCCAGCTTCCTCCACAACCCTCCCCCTCACCGAGCAGTAAGATTTTAACTTTAAGGTCACAAAGAATTTAACACTTTACATATCAAATTGCAGTGTTTGGCAAGAATGTACTTTGGCCATGTCAGAAAAATACACAGAGTGCATTGTTTTTGGGGAAAGATAATGAAATTTATTTTGGAGAGCATCTTTATACACAAGAGTATTCAATTTAATCCTACTCAACAGCAATACCAGCCTCTTCATTCTGGTTATAGGAAAAAAGTATCCTTAAAACTGAGAAATATATGAGTTATCTGCCTTACACAGTGACTTGTAGAAGGACATCGGAAATTTGCATTTGGTCAAGTAGTCAGAGAACACATGTAATTTCATCTAAAAAAAAAAAACTAGATCAAGACAAGTATATAACTGGATTTTGTCTGAGTCTCTGTGATGCTGTCATCCAAAAAAGCACTTATTCTGGCAGTGCTCTCTGTCCTTCCTATTCAAATATACAAGCAAAATTTGGTTAAGCAGCTTGGGGAACCAGACCAGAGAACTCATCAGGGTCCAAGTCCAGATCATTTCCCCAGTTCAGTTCACCGTACAAAACAAGTGGCACCAACACATGGTAAAACCAGACAAAATTAATCATTGCCTGCACTGGCATTTTATCACTGAAAAAGGTTCAACACATGTCTAGTTATGAATGCCTTGATCAAAATAGCATATCCTGATTTTCATGGTTCTCAATAGGCCATGCTTCCTTCTATGGCTTTTGAAGCTTGCAATGGGTTTCCTAATTCAGATTTGTTCTGTTCTTTACTTCAGGTTTCTGCTTTCAGATAATGCTAATTTGTTTATCGAACTACTGGTCCGGCTAAATTGGAATGTTACACCCAGCAACAAATCTCCTCCAAAACCCAAGACGCTGCCACGACTGGCAGATGGGGAAGCTCAGGATAAGAGCCATCTGCAGTCATTAGCTTCTTCAGGTGCCATAGAGACCAAGAATTCCCAGGAAGAGGCTAAGCACGGTGCTCTAGCACAGCTCGTGGGTGTTCAGTCACATTACTGGCTAATGAAATTCTGCTTGAGTTAGTAACCTGAAGAAAAAAGGGGGGAAAAAGTTGATCTTAATAGCATTTAGCTCCTTGTTCCTTCTCCATAACCTCCTTCAGAAGTTATGGGGGATGCAGACCAGAGCAGCCATGAAAGGGGCAATCCAGGCAGGCTGTCAGGAGGTTTGTGCCCTGCACCTCATCCCTGGTGCTGCACTGAATTAAGAAGGCATTACCTTACTGACATACATTCTTCACATTAAAAGGAAGAAAAATACCTGGCCCAGGTTTTCAGGAAGAACAGTGAAGATACAAACATGTCAACAGCTCTCAAAATACACCACTTAGTTGCTATGGTTTTTATTTACATTCAGTTCTTAAACAAATAAGTGAAATGTAATTTGCTTACGTCAACTTGTTGACTTTTAATGTTGCATGACATCTGGAGAACACAAGTACAGAACAGTGTCAAGCCTTCGGAAAAAAAAAGTTGGCTATAGCACTGCTCAATAAAACCATGTATCCATCTGAACTGGAAGGACTGAGGAACTCGGAAAGGACCACCATTCTTTTTCTTATTTCAAACATATCAATAAGAAAAAAACCATAATATTAAACTAGTCCTGAATCGGCTTTGTTCCCCTGCTATTTATTCCAGATTAAAATACTAGAAATTTTACAAAACACAAGCCTTGAAAACTGATAAACCAAAAAAGTAAAAAAAGAAAACTACTTTTCATCATCTCTTAGGGAGCATGATTTCCCATATTTCACCCTGAGACTTCTAAACTTTAGCTGCAAGAAAAGCAGAAGGGTAACATCAGCAAAACTAGTATGTGTAGGAGAAAGCCAAGTCCTTCATCTTAGTCACTGTGTTTTTCATTCTGAGATATTAACCATCCGTCCCAAGGATATCACACTGGTATATTAAAACTCATTAACCAACCTATTTATCGTATCAGATATTCAAAGGTGCAGCAAGGACTTATGCTACCAATTAAACCTTCCTCATTCGATAAAACAGCAGTATTTCTACACTAGCCATCATGTGCTAACTCATACTGAAAGGACTATCTCCCAGAAGTTTTTCAAGCAGCATTTACTGTCACCCATATGATGATTCAACTAAAAAAGCCTGTGAACAAAAAAGAATTGTGCAGTTACTCAAACAGAAACTGCTCTACCTCCTACACTAAAAACCTGCATTTTGAAATTTAACTCCTTCATCTCACTGTTAAATCCTCCAGCTCATTTATAAAGGTAAAACAAAATTTAACAGCAATAAACATATCTTTTTAAATATGAATACCAAACTATCAAAACCAAATGTAGAAATCCAAAATTTTTATCACTTGCCCTCAGAAGGGCAAGTCAAAATTGCTAATTTCATTTTAAAATCTGAGTAAAGGTACTCTCCCTCCAACTCGAATGGTCCCATAAAACTTAATAAAGCAAGCAATGGGATAAATAGCAGGATTAGCCAAAGAGAACAAAGAATAGAGACATTCATTAGATCCAAGGCCAAGATCCCATTGTCTAAGCTCACATTAAAGCACATTAACCATTACAAAAGTGTAACTTTAGCTTCCCACTCAGCCTGAGTGTTTGCAAATAAATATATTCCCTAGCCAGGCTCTCTGCACTGCAGGACACCGATGAACTTGACTGCTTCTGTACTACGGTAGTCACTGTCTTCAATAAATCGATCTTGCATCTATATCTAGCCTATAGCTGTCTCACGAATCCAATTTGCCTAATTGAGCCTTTAGATCTCCAGAAATTACGAGGCAAACTTAAACAGAGGGAGCACTGACCTTGCGTCTCACTTAAAGCTGAGCTAAGCACGGTTCCCGGTCATTTCCTCATCACCGGCTACTGCCGGCATCAAACATTAACCCGGGGATTCACGGGCAAAAGCCGCTGCCTGCAGCAGCACCCCGAGAGCGCTGCCGAACGGTGCTTCCCAAAGGGAAGCAGGGAGCTGGGCATTCGCCAAAATAGATGTGGAGCAACTGCGAACAAGAACGCTTTAAATAAACACTGCAGGGCATGCGAAACAGACTCGGCGAGGGAGCTCCCTGCGAAAGCGGAGCAGCGGCTCCTCATGCTGCTGCTGCAACCTGCCATTGGCACAAACGGGAGAAAAAAAAAAGAGGAGAGATATAAAACTCAAGATCTGGAGCCTCTTCCTTCTTAACCAAGGGATGTGCCTTTTTACTTCCAAGTAACTTGGAATTTATTTGCCAGGAAACACCCTAAATGTAATTTATTTTATTTACTTAAATAAATTTTAAAATATGAGAAGATACTTCTCGATGTTAATCTTGAATTATCACGTGCTTTTCTATTAACTAATATAGTCTACATTCACAAAATTGTTTTAAATTCCCTTCTGGCTTCCAACCGACCGTGTAGGTTTAAAAATAGTCCATCTGGCAAGCTTTAAAACATGCAGTACGGCTTGCATAACCCCCGAGAGAAGATTTATCAGAAATACAGTTTAAAGGAAAACACAGATAGGAAATGACGCAGCACACTGAACCTCGATGTGACACAGGCAGGGCCGCTTCGCACATTTTGCAACATGTCCTCACTTATCCCTGTTCTCCGGTTTAATAAATAGTTTTCGCTATATCAATCACGAATTCATTCCAAATTCTAAATTTCGATTGAAACGCACAAGAATTTAAATTACGTCGCATTTCCTGCTTTGTCGCTCTTTGCGGAACAAGGCTGCAGGACTTCCTTTTACACGGCGGCCTTCGCGCCGAGCACTGCGGGCCTATTCCCGCACAATGAAGAGCGGCCCACGGCTCCTCGTGAGGCGCCGGGAACGCTCCCGGCGCCCCGGCCCGGCGCGGGCACGGCAGCCGCAGGCGCTAGGCCGCAGGGAACACCCTCGCACGAGGCCGCGGCTGGAGAAAGGCCGCGGGCCGCAC
>VZTX01018084.1:0-68391 GCA_013400915.1 Pardalotus punctatus | reverse complement strand
GTCGGGATCAGCCGGCGGCGGGAAAGGGCCTTTTCCAGGAGGGAAAACGGCGACGTGGCGGGGGGTGGGGGGCAAAACGGGACAGTGGCGCCTCAAAGGCCCAGCCTTCAAGTTGCCACTAAACCCCCCGATGCTATCTTTGTGGGGTGAGACACATCGCATCCTTCTGCCCTCATCTCCCTCACTGCGGGCATTCCAGAACCCTCCGGATGCAATCCAGTGCCCTAGGACGGCCCTGCTTGAGCAGGGAGGTTGGGCCGGATAACTCGCTATGGTCCCTTCCAACCTGACTTACTCTATGATTCTCTAATAAATCCTGGTTGTGAAACTACTGTTTGCCTGATCCACATGGTGTCCTTGGCTTCCTACTGCCAAGAGTCTTAAGCCAAGCACTAAACATTGTAAAAACACAGTGACAAGTGGGGGCAAGGTGAAGGGAGAAGTCTGTCAGTGCAATGTTACTGATATTTTGCCTCTCTCCTTGAAAATATATTAAACATATTCAAGCTGTCAGTCACTCAAGGAAATACTGAAATGAAGCCTTTGCTCTGAACAGGCAGTCGGACACCACTCGAGGACAGCTGGACTTTAGGAAGAGTACTAGACAGGAGAGAAGAGGTAAATATCTGTTTCCAGGTTGCCTTGAAACAAGGACTTGAGTGCCCTCCCTGCCTAAGGAATGAGACAATGGGAATCCTTGCTGTCATTTTCTGGAATATGCAGAATTCAGACCTGGGCAAGCACAGCTCTGAACTGAAAGAAAGTGAAATACACATACTGATTTTAAGAGACATGAAACCAAGGTACAGGTAGGCATTAAAAAGAAAAGGCTGGTTCTTGGAATGAACATGGTTGTATAAGACCAACCCTCATCCAGGACAAAGTGAACCCAAAGAAAGACCTTAGTCCAGGCCCTCTGTGCAGCAGACTCCCTCCTGATATTATCAGCAGAGATCAATGCCAAGCAATTTATAAATTCAGTTCCACAAATCCCTGTTATGAGAAAGCCTGGATGTTCAATGGAAAACTGACCCACAAGAATTGGGAAGACCTTTTTAATATCTAAAAGAAGAAACTTATTTTCTGAATCTGATTCCATCACAGAGCATTTTTCACGCAATGTTCAGCACTGAAATAAAAGTTTAAAAACTTTATCAGATGTGTGTATATTCAGTCTTGCATTCTGTTAGAAAGAGCTGGAGGAAAAAATACTTCATATTATGAAAAAAAAAGTCAAATACTTTTAAGCCCTTAAAATAATCTGGGAAGTTATTTTGGAGCCATTAGAATGATCATGAAAATCTGCTGATGAAAGTGGAATGATGTCAGACAGTTAAAGGGGTTAAATCACTGAAGAGCAACTTTGGCAGACCTTCATATCGGTTAGATTGTTGCCCTGACAAGACAGACAGTTCCAGGCACCATAGTTCTCACTAAGGTAAAATAAATTAATGGTTAAATGTATTCTGTATGATTCTGCATGTCCCTGTGAGGTCTCCTGGATACTGGCAGCCTGGAAGCAAGCTTCAAAAACAGAGAAACACCAATGAGCAAATCCCAGCCTAACAATTGTCAAGAAACTCTTAGAAATCAGGTACACAGGAAAAGGAAAATACTGTCCCATGGCAGACCTGAAAGAGAGACAAAAGTAATGTGGAGTTTCCCATTTCCTTAATGCCTTAGGCAGTGACACCCCTGAGAGAGGAAAGGTTTCAGGGGAGATGTTAACTCCAGGAAAGAAAAATGCCACAGTGGCCCCAGGGCCCAGCTCCCAGCAGGCAGTAGGAATTCGCCATGGCAATTTCTTTGTTCCCAGCCGCTCCCATTTTACTCAGGAACCTGTTTAATATTAACTCCTGCTTCTGAGGCTGGAGGGGGAAGTACCAGCAGCAAGCTGTGGGTCAGGGCAGGCAGACAGGACTGGAAAGGCAGCTAACCCTGCAGCAGGCAGAGGAGTGAGTTATATGCTGCCCCACACTTCCATACAAACCTGTCTCCACCTCTTCTCCGGGGCTTTCTCTCCTGCCAGTCACCTACTGGCTGCCTCCAAACCCCATCATCACTA
Organism: Pardalotus punctatus; assembly: GCA_013400915.1. Classification (NCBI taxonomy): domain Eukaryota; kingdom Metazoa; phylum Chordata; class Aves; order Passeriformes; family Pardalotidae; genus Pardalotus; species Pardalotus punctatus. The sequence goes on along the minus strand of VZTX01018084.1, from coordinate 66,326 downwards.
TTATCAGCCATATATCACACTGCAGAAGCCTGCTGGGAACAATTCCAGAGCCTGGCTACGCACAAGGCTGCAGCAGTGCCCTCAGAGTGGCCCCATTTTGTCTCAGAGACCTACAGGTTCATGTTGGAAAGCTGAGCTAAAAATCCAACAGGCTGATTGTGTTTAAAGAAAAAAAGGTGAATCGAGCAAAACATCTTTACCCCCAACTTATCTAATATGACAGGTGGGACTTGGGTGCCCCACTGTGTAAGATCACCTTGAGATGGTGCTGAGAATTGGAATTGAAAATATATTCTTGGTTACTAAATCATCTTACCTACTAAATCATCTTGCCTGATAATATGTCAAAAATATGATGGTCCAGATAGATTCCTGCAATACTGCAGTCTTTCCAGAGAGATTTAATGGAAAATAAAATCATGTCATTATAATTTGTGTGTACTTTTAAAAAATGTTATTTTACCTACACATTTTCTTACCAGTATATCTGACTACCCATCCTCCCAGGAAAAAGATATTGTTCACAAAATCTTCAGCATCCATTTATGGTATCTGAGGATGCAATCTATCATTCTTGCAATTAAATTTCCTCCAGACTGGGTAGCAGAAGTCAGAGGCAGATTGTCTTTGTAACTCAGCAAGCCTTGTTTGAAGTTTCCTTGGATGTGTTTAGTTGAAGAGATTGGAAGGATGTAGAAAATAAGACACAAGTTGTTACTGTTGGGTTAAACAAAAGTTGTGAGAAATTTCTTTTGAAAGGGAAGAGTGTAAAGTGCAAATACTGTTTTAACAACCTGTATTTTACAATTTCCTGATTAATGGATTGCAGTAAAATCAGTTCCCTGACACGGATTACTTCAGCAATACGTTAGTAATTACTTCTGCTAGTTTTATGTTGTGCATGGAAGCTGCACAGAATCATGTCTGTCTTTTAACCTGTAAATCAATTCCTTCATGGCCATCTAACCCTCAACTCCCGTATTTTCTGCAGAATATAAAACTGAAACATTTACAATACCAGTGCATTGCATATCGAAGTATCATGGCTTTTTTAGGAGGGGACAAACATTTATGAAGTTCACAATCCTTGTTCAAAGCTGCCCTTGAACTGCTAGAATGGATTGTTTGTGGGTGAAGACTGATAGTTTTTTCTGCGGACTCAACTTGTGTTTTTGGTGTAGCCAGGTATCTGCATTGTTAAAAAAACGTGGCCACAACAGTCTTTAGACCTACAATTTTCCTTGCTGGAGAGGACAAGAGCTGGGTAAAGCTCTCACCCTGAGAAGAAAGAGCTTTAACAGCTGCATTTGGCAAAGTTGCGGGGGAGGCATGAATGTCATTCCTCTGCTTTTTAGGAATAAGCACAAAGGGGCTCAGTCTGCAAAGGCATTGTTTTAGCGAGCAAGGAATTCACCGATTTAAAAAAAAAATCTAACAGCAAAGGAATCCGAAAAATGAGAGAAGTCTTTTAAAGAGCAAGGGGAAAATCTGGCTCTGCGTGAACAAAAATAATCACGGAAGCTTTCCTGGCTCTGCCGTGAAATGGCCCCTGCACCCTGGGCAGGGAGCAGTTGTGGAGCTCAGCTGTGCCTGTGGTTAATAATAAATAGATTCTCTTGGCCAGCAGTTCTGGCCAGCTCACCCTGTCCTCCTCCTCCTCCCTCCTGCCCAGGCACTGCTCCAGTCCCCACCCAGCCTCCCTCCATGAGACGGACACCAGAGGTAAGGGACACCAGGCCATTGCTCCATGAGCTCGGATATGCTGGAAGGGTCACAGGGGAGGGCAGCAGGGATGGTTTGGAAGCGGGAGGAGAGCAGAGTTTCAGCTCCAGCTGCCTGAAACTTGCACTGCGAATCTGCAGTTTGCTTACGAGACAAAAAGGTCCTGTGGGTCTTGCTGCAAAACTTGCCAAGCTTCAAAAATCTTTGAGCCAGCTCAGGCTGAATGTTGGCTGAGCTTCCCATGAATATCAGCTCAGCCCTCTTGGGTTTCAGGTGGTGACCAGCTGGTTTTTATCTGCTGGCCAGCACAGCTTGGGCATTCCTGGTTGTTATGCTTCAGTTTGGGGGCTTGTTAAAATTCAGAGCACAGCTCGAGCTGCTCAACCGATCCCTGGCATAACCCTGTTGGCTTAATGAATTTATTCCAAAGCTGACTTTGCCCCAGAGAGCGAGGGTGTGTAGGCACACACACAGCAATACCAGAACATTTGCATGAACCCATAAACGGCTCAGGCTGCTGAGCTTAGCACAAAAAGGATTTGGAAAGTGGAAAATCTCAATGTTTCAGTCAGGTGTGTATTGTGTTTAGTTGATCCAGTCCCACATTTCTTGAATAACACAGCCCAAGCTGTCCTCTATAGTTAAAGTCTTTAGATTTGACCAAATATCTTTTCCTGGGGTATAAGAATTTTCTGTATAGCTGTAGTGCCACATACTGTACTGAGAGCAGAGCCACATTCTGCTAAGTGTAACATGAACACAGCGCTGTGTTTTAATTAATTTGCCATCTGAATTAACAATAAGTACAAAGGACTGAGGAAGGGAATCCTTTCCTCCTAGTGAAGGGGTGAGGAACAGAGAGGCTGGAGGGATATGGCCAAAAGCCCAGGGAAGGTACATGAAGCAGCCAGGCATTGAGTGAAACTGCCCTGAGGCCCAGACCAGACCACTCTCTTAACATTTACAGCTCTCTCCCCCTCTTTCTCTGTTTGGGAATGAATTTAATTAGAGTGAAAAGGAGTTGCTAAGAGACCAGAGGAGTTCTGGAGTTTGTTGCTGGGGCTGAATTGCCACTCTGCTTCCAAGGCGCTGCGCTAAGAAGGATGATGTAACGTGAGCCTGCATAAAGCGCTCCCGGCTCGAGGGAAAGCTGCTCTCTCCTCCCTGCAGTTCCAGTCTGGTTTCTCAGCTCCTTCTTGAGCTGCTTATTTTCTCCCAGACACCTTCAAAAAACAGGTTCATATCCCTATGGCACTATTCTGCCTTGTAGATTCCTCCTTGTGACCTTCCAGTTGGAGGTGGCAGTGGCTGGGCCTGAAATCTATCATAAGCAGGTCACTCTGGAATTTAAAAGGTTTTCTACTTCACAATTCTCCCTAGTTTTTAACTCCTCATCCTTTGCTCCACCACGATTTCAGCCCAGCATTAACAATGGGCCAGGTGACCCCTTCCAACTCCATTTCTGCAGCTTAATATTTTGTTTTGATACCCTGGCTGATGTTTGAAACACCAGGAGATTCCAGGCGATCTCCTAGGCAAGAGCTGTCTGCCTTCCAAGGTCAAGGCAAGAGCTGATACGTTCAGCTTCTCAGGGTCACATCATTGTTAAAATACATCTTTCCTTTTCACCTGACTTCTGTTATCTCAGGACCATCCCTGTGCACATGATGTTTAGGAAGATAACCTGCAGCCTGGGAAGACACGTGTCCTCCATGGCACGTGGAACCACCCAGGTGAGAAGACTTCTGCACGGTGAGTAGTGCATTCTGAAGCAATTCCTGGGTGGAAAGCGTTTTCCTCATCTGAATTCAGCAGAGACCTTGCTGGCAGAGTTCTAGGAGCACAGCAAAGAGCAACAATAGCCTTGATGTACAGTAGTCTTAAAATATATTGAGTTACTATGGTATCCTTGGTGCTTCCACTCTTTAAAAACGTATCGCCATCTTTAGGCATGGTTGCAGGGCTCAGTTTGTTCACAATAATGTTCAGGTAATATTACTGGAGCCAATAACAACACAACTGCAAAAGTGGTGGCAGAGGAACCTTCAGTGAAGGTGATGAGGATTATAATTCATATTTACAGTAGGGATACTTTGCACACATTTCACTTACATAAAACACAGCTTTAGTTTTCTTAAAGTTATTTGTAAATTCACCCCAAAGAACAGCTGAAGAGGGGGATAAATTTGTTGTGATGACGACAATTTGCTTTTTATAAAACAGCTCAGTAGTTACTGCAAATACCCACACAAATAACTCACTTGCCTGTGTTTATCCCTAGGTGCTTATGTCAGGATTCATCCCTCTGTACAGGAAGCTCTGGTGGAGGGGAGAGCGGTTGTAGCCTTGGAAAGCACCATCATTACACATGGCATGGCCTATCCTCTGAATCTGAGGTGGATTTTGATGTTCCTCATTCAGTGAAGTTGTAAGGATGAAGCACATAACTTTCTGGATTGATATCAGTATTCTGGGTCAAGCCAAAGCTGTTGAAAGAGCAAACTGAAATGTCAGGTTGTCAGGCATGCAAAATACAAGCTCAAGTGTAAAACAATTGTATTTGGACTTTTAAGGACAAATACGGAGAGCTTAGTTATCTCCTTATCCGACCCCTTAAATTTCCGGCTTCCTTTAAAATATAGTAGCAGATAATGTTACCACTTGCTCTAAAAGTGAGCTATCAGCCTTTTCAGCTGCATAGTTTGTACAGACATTGAGAACATTCTGCAGTTTCTTTTCCCATATCTTTTGTAATGCAAAAAGGATTGAAACACAATAGTGAAATCTGTTCCTTAACCCACTCAGAGCAGCTACTGTGAGAGCTCCTGGTCCCTTCTTACTGTTTTCTGTACCCTGCATGGAATCCTCCCCCCCCACCTCTACTATTTATTTATCAATTTTCAGTAGACTTGTGTTTCATTGAGTTACCACGCCAGAAATCGTTGCACTCTCCCTTCCATCCTTGTTTCCAGAAAGCACGGAAAGGTTTTGGTATTGATTTTCCATCTTGCTTTTAGCCTGACTGTTATTCTGCCTGACATTCTCTCTTAAAATGAAGCTCTAAAAATTCAGTTTTGGGGAAGAGGTAGTTTCACTAGTTAAAAATTGCCTAGCATAGGTCCAGAAAGCTCAGAAAGGGAGAAGAAGCTGTTCTTTGAAAAGACAGTGAATGAATGATCAAGTACAAAATCTGCTAAACTTAGAATCACTTAGTCTTCAGCCCTGGAGTGCCCTAAGGCAGCAGCTTTTTGGCACTGCTGTTACTCTATATCTAACTGACTCTATTTTGAAAAATATAACCTGGTCGTTTGAGCATGACTTGAACTACCTGGGGTTTCTGTGATGGTCTGTGATGTCAGAGAAATAACAGGTAAAAGATACAGAGAGTCCTATTTTGAGAAGTTCTCTGTTTTCAACAGTCTGTTGTACTACCAGATTTGCTTGTAAACCAGATAATTTTTCTCAAAAATGAAGCACAGAGCTTGGACATTACCATCCTTGAAAATGGGAGCTCTTCACTTCTGCAAGTTCAAATGCAAAGACTTCTGCCATGAGGCAGATACAAGAGGAGCAGGACATAGCTGAAATCACAAGAACTGTAGAACTGTGAATGATGGCCATCAAACATGACAGTTTTCTTGCCTGATTGTTTGCATCCCTAATTTTGTGATTGTTGTCTTGTTTGTCTTATTTTAGCATGGCCAGAGAGGTGGAAGAAATTGTAAGAACAAATGGAGCAGTGCCAGCCACTGTAGGTATTTTGAGGGGCCAAATCCACGTGGGACTTACAGATGAGGAGCTCGAGTTCTTGGCAAGCAGTAAAAATGCAGTTAAAGTATCTCGCAGAGATTTTCCTTTTGTTCTCAGCCAGGTATGGTGTGCAGATTTTCTGGTGTGGTCTTTCCTAGTAAAGTATAGTGCTCTATTGCTTTTCTAGCAACAGGACAGTGTTCTCCAGCTTCAAGTCAGGTGGCTTTTTAACTTCTCAAAAATATAATGGAAAGTGGTATCTTATTGGTAAGCACAAAAGTGGTCCTAACTAGAGTCAAAATACAAGAGTAAGGGAATAACATCCATGAAATAAGGCTTCTGAAAAGTCATTCTGGATGGACTGGCAAGCCATGGGCACTTGGCTAAGAATATTCTTATTGGCATGATAAGACATTATCACATTGCATGTAAACTATGTGACACATAGGCCATAGCAAGCTTAAAGTGACAGCTGAAGGTGCCACTGGCTGCCCATGGAACACCTTGGAGAACAAAGGCCTTTGCTGTCAGGGCAAGAAGCAGGGATGACAGATGATTCACAGAATATTCTGAGTTGGAAGGGACCCACAAGGATTATAGAGTCCAACTCCTAAGTGAATTCTTCTGCCTTTTTGCCTAAAAGGATATTTGTGTTAGAATTTCACTGGTCAGCTGCTCCCACTGCTGTGTGGCAGAGCACAGCCATTGCTGCCTCTCCATGTCACCCTGGCTCTGATTGTGCCTGGTTGTTCTCCCACAGGGCTTGTCTGGTGGCACAACCGTGTCTGGGACAATGATTGCAGCACACAAAGCTGGAATTCCCGTCTTTGTGACAGGTGGCATAGGAGGTGTCCATCGGGATGGGGAGAACAGTAAGAACATCAATACATTCTGCTTTTCTCTCTGTTGTTACAGTGTTACTTCATTCCTTCTTTTTCCTTTTTCCCCAGTCTGTCCTACAGTAACTATCTGTTAAGAAGAATAAAGTTAACATTCTTCTTGATCAAACTATGGTTGTTTTCTCCCTGATGTCCTCTTTGCAGAAGCTTCAAAATATTCCTCTTGAGCCCTGAACAGTTGTTAAGGGAGTGGAAGTTTCTCTCTCTCCTTTGCTTACACAGGGTTATATTGATGTTGTTTGCTGGTGCAACAGGAGCTGACTGCACCTCTCCCTCTTTGTGGTGGCTGGCTAACCTGATACTGCCAGCTGAGCACAGTGTTGTTATCAATTCTCTCAGCTGAAGAGAAGAGTCTTGCCACAAAAGAGGGTGCTCCGTGCTAGAGGTGTGTGCTCCTCTCTGGAAAATGTCCCAGTCTTGGCTGTAGAGTTTGTGGCTTTTAAGTGCTTTTTCTCAGCCATATCTATTTCCAGCATAGCACAAGAGCAGTGCCCTGTTGTGTGCCATCACTTTCCTATGTGGTGTAAATTCCAGAGCAGGGAGTTTCCTGAGATCAGCTCCTGTGGTACTTTCTTTATTTGCAAGCATTGTCACTTCCAAACTCAAAATCTACTTCAATGATATTCCATCTCCTTGAACTTCAGCCTTGTCATACAACACTTTCTTTTCTGCCAAATTTTTGCATGCTCTTTATCAATGTGATCAAAGAGCAAAGAGATAGAGAGCAAGGCTGCACCTCTGCCCTTAGCCATGTGACTTTTTCGTCAACATCTTTCAACACCTAAAGGCATGACCTAAACCTGTAATATTTGCTTGTGGACCTAAGCAGTTATAAAGTCAGGCAGTGGCATTCCAGGCATATTTGGCTTTTTAAGAGGTCAGATCTCATCAGCTTGGAGTACAACACAATCACCACCACAATGCTGCTTGTCCCTTGACAGCTCTGGATGTGAGTGCTGACTTGACAGAGCTAGGACGAACTCCGGTTGCTGTTGTATCTGCAGGAGCCAAGTCCATCCTTGATATTGGCAGGACACTGGAATACCTGGTAGGTAGCATGGCCTGTGGTGTCTGAAAGCAGTTCTTTGTGCACAGAGTGGCATTGGGATGGGTCCTAAGACAAAGATTTTCAAAAATTGCCACTGATTTTCAGTAGTCACCTTTTAAGGTTTGGTGTGTTGGAAACCACTAGGACCAGCACTTCAGGTGACAGCCAACATCAGCATTTCACAATTGCAAGCAGAACTTGTTTATATTCCTGTCAGTTCATGACATATCTTCAGATCCCAGGGTGTTATCTTGGACTCAGTAGGGTGCCAATGACAGCTGCATGGCTTTGGATCAGCTCCCAGCACATGCAAAGGCCATGTGTGCCTCCTCTGCCTCAGTGAGCCAGATCTGATCGAGCCAGTTACCGTGTGTGGCTCTATGTTCTGAAATATCTTGGTGAGAGCATAGCATAGCATAGCATAGCATAGCATAGGATAGGATAGGATAGGATAGGATAGGATAGGATAGAATAGAATAGAATAGAATAGAATAGAATAGAATAGAATAGAATAGAATAGAATAGAATAGAATAGAATAGAATAGAATAGGGTATATAAAAATAACCAAGACCTGTGCTAAAGAAAGGCAGTTTCTTTCTGGGTAGAAGGAGGAAGTCTCATTCTTTAGCTGGCTCCCCTCTCCCCCCACTGATGACCTGCTTGTCTCACCTCCACTGCTGCAGGAGACTCAGGGTGTTTGCGTGGCTGCCTTTGGAGAATCAAGAGAATTCCCAGCCTTCTTCTCACGCCAGAGTGGCTTCCAAGCACCATATCATGTCCGGGATGAAGAGGAGGCAGCTAAACTCATTGGTGTGTTTCAGATGGCAAAGGCCCATGTAAGGTCTTAGAAAAGAGGGACACAAAAATCACCCTGCATGAGGCACTTGCCTTAAGTCTGCAGAAAAATTTGCCCTGAAAAATATGCCATCCCACCTCCCCCATTCCTGCATCAAACGTGCTTTGAAAATACACCAGCAGAGAAGTCCAATAAGTAAAACTGCAAGCCAGCTGCAGCCAGCTTGGCATGCTCATTCATATATTATTCACCCTGGTGAAGTGGAGGCAACTCATAAAAATATGTTGACAAAAACAGCGTCTGGGCCTTTGGAAGGGGAATCAGTTTAAAAAAGAAAAAAAAAACAACCTTTGCCCCATTTACTGTACAGATAGACTGAAAAGAAATAGACAGATGTGAATTTGTTGGTAGCTGGGAAAGATCCTGATCTTGGGTCAGCTAAGAACTGGAGCTTGAGCTTCCTACACCCTGTGCCCACTCTCCTCTGTCCTTTTCCTTCAGCTCTTGACTTCTCCAAGGAGAGCCACTAACAGTGTTCCCATCCTCCTGCAGACAGTGCTCTGGGGCTGGGGCTGAGCAGCGGGGTGCTGATAGCAGTGCCCTGTCCCCAGGAGCGAGCTGCCGAGGGCCAGGCCATCGAAGAGGCCATCCAGCAAGCTCTCAGCCAAGCCAGGTGAGGAGCAACCTGAGCCTTTCCCTTTGCCCAGCCCGTGGTCTTGGGGAAGTAAATTAATTCAGGGGCACTGCTGCGGGAGCTGTAGCACAGCCTGACCTTGGGCATGGGTCAGCCCACAAGTTCTTTTCAGCTGTAGCTTTATCTAACCCCAAGTGTGTTTACAGGGCTGGTAGTGGTGTGGGGTTATGGAGATAAAGTATCTGCTGGCAACGGGGCTGCTCCTCTGGTGCCGTTTCAGCTCGTCTGTGGGCATTCTTTTTGTATTTGCAGGTCCAAAGGAATCACAGGCAAGGAAGTGACCCCTTTTTTGTTACAGAAGCTCACAGAATTAACTGATGGGAAATCGTTGGACTCAAGTATCCTTTTACTAAAGGAGGGGAAAAAGAAAGTACTTCAGCCTATTTCATATCTCCTCTGGTAATGCCTGGCAGAAAACACTGTTGCTTTATTGACAGTCTAGAAAGGAACAAATTGCTAAAAAAAATTGCTTTTAGTGACTTGGCAAAATCTCAGTATGTATCTCTTTCTGGACAAGCTGACCAAGATCCCCAAAGGTTTTTAGTCACTCTGCTATAATTCAAGTACTTCAAGTCCTCTTTTCTCTGTGAAGCCTTTGCTTCTATTCCCACCTGTCAAAGACAGATTTTCTCTCTGTGGACACTGGGGGAGGAAGGTGAACAAAAAAACCCCAAAATTGGAGTTTTCATGCAGCATTATAACCCACTATACATGTGCCCACAGGATTATGGTATGGGGGATCAAACCTATCAAGTCTCAGCACATATCTCCTGCTTTCTCCCTCTAAATAGTTCCTACATAAGCTTCTAAGAGGTCAGACTCAATGGTATTTTTAATTTTCCTCAAAGAAATGCCAAACAGACCTTGCACTGATCCAGAACAATGCCAGAGTGGGCAGTGGCATTGCAGTGGCCCTGAGCAAACTACAGAAAGCCAGAAGGAAGGGGAACATGCCTCAGCGAGGGGACGTGACCCCACCCCAAGCAGTGAGTCCTCTGCTGGCCTCCATTTGATGCCTCTCTGCTGACAGCACAAGATAAATTTATATCTGTTCCCAAAAGTAAAAGGTGACTCAGCCAGGGACCAATCATTCTCCTTCACACTCTTCATTCTCCCTTTAGTTTCCCTTTTTATTCTTCAAAGATAAGTGTCTTCTCCTCCTCCCCCATCCACATTTACAAGGAATAAACACTGACAGTGGCCTAATCTCATTAAGTCTTAGACCATCAAGGCCATTAAAACTTTAATCACCTTTTCACCTTTTACTGTGCCCTTCTGTACAGCTTCAGCTCTATTGCTCTTAGTGCCAGGGAACTTGTGACTACAGGAGTAGACCTGGAAGATGGTGGGGAGAGATATTTTGAGCTGCTGAGCCATAAATGTTTATAAATATCTCTTTTTGTTGGCCTCCTGCTCATGATTGACAAAATCACAAGAGTTACAGCACATCCTGAACAAGATCTACTATAATTCTAATACTCTATTCACTCTCTTGGATTTTGTGTCTGCCATGTAATTTACAGGAAATCTATTTTAGGTGGTCTTTAGAGACAGGAGAGATTTTCTAAAACCCATTTGCAATAGGATTTGTCAACATAAAAGAGGGCAATGACTCTAGAGGCAATAACCCAGCATTTGATGAGAAAAAACAGCTGTATGTCCCCAAAGAATCTGGAAACTTCCTGTTTGTAGAGCTGAACTGCTTATTCTGGCTTTGTAGGACAATAAAAGAAGTGATCTGTAAAGTGTCACTGAGTGTGGCAATTTCTCCTGGGAGCTTGCAAAGAAATGACTGCACTTTTCTCCCATTTTCTTTGCTTTTTTACACACCAGTGCTTGAATGTTTCTGAGGCCTGGTGTGTAAAAGCAGCACCCCTGCGTGCACACAGTAACATCCCACCTGCCACGCTGGGGCTGGCTGTCAGCAGGCATCATTTGGAAAGCAATAAAGAGAAGAGATTTTGATTCTTTCTGATTTGGATTGTACAAACCTGTGTTTAGCCATCCAAAATAAGCCCTGGCCTTTACACTGTAAATGAGAGAGCTTTCAAGAGGGTGGGAAGAGTGGCTAGGCAAAGCAAAGAAGACTTGGAAACTTTTCCCTGAAGTCCTTCCAACCTCTTTTTACCTCTTTCTTCCCTCTTAAAGGTGGTGATTGGAGGTATCAACGTTGACTTTATAGCCAAGGCGCAGAACCCGGACATCCTGGTACTGTATCTGGAGCAGTTTTCTTTGCACCAATGTATTTCCAGCTACTTTTACAGGAGTGCCAAGCCAAAGGGGTTGTGGGGAAGGTGTTAACCACGTATAATGGTTATGATATATAATGTATAATATCCATGTGTGTGTACACACAGACTTGGGAGCTAGTGCTGCATATTTAGTGTGTGTTTAGGTGGATCATGGAGTGATATATACTGACCTACTTTGTCCCCATGGTAGAAGTCACCATCCCTGCCACTCAAGACAGGGACAGAACAATATATCATCCATACAACCTCCCCATAGGGAGGAAATCCCCAGGTAAGACCCAGCTCTGGCTGTCTGAGACTGTCTTAGCTATGGAAAGCAACAGAAATAGGAGCAAGAGTCTTTGTGCAGAGTATTCATGAAGGATTTGAATCTCACACAAAAAAGGAAAATAGACCATTTTAAATGTTACCAGATCCCCTTCATCTCAATTTGGTTTGAACAAAAAGCAAACAAGAAGCTAAAGTGGAACAAAACCTGGGACTCCCCCATGCAAATGACAGCTATTTACATGGCCTGTACAATTTTTGTTGAGCTGTACGAAGTGCTGCGGATTGAGGTGGTGAAGCTTTCTCAAAAATTGTTTGGTGTCTCAAATTACCCTGTGGTGATAGCCAAGACAGGAAGCTTCTGCCATCAGATGGGGCAGCCTGTGAAGACCTCTCAGTCAGATTAGGGGAAATGTGCTGGGCAAGCTGTCTGTAATGAATTTGGCTATTTAATGATAAAATGTTAAAACGGTCAAGGGTGAAATATGCTGTGGCATCAGTTATGAAGGCTTGCAAAAGCAGAAGCTCAACTGCTTCAGCTGTGATGCAACCAATACCACACAGAGCCCACACTCAGGCATCAGGACAAGGAGCTGAGCTGTGCCCAAGGATGAACTGGCACTCCTTGGCATGGCAGACATGAGTGTGGATCCCTGGACCACCCATAGCATGCTGAGGGGGCTGAGGACCAGCATCCATCCTGCTGGGAACAGCTGACCAGGGAAAAAGGAGGCTTTTAATGTTGCATTAAAAAGTGAGACGCCCTTCTGCCTTCAGTGAGCCCTGGAGCTCATGGTGCATCGTGGCTGGTAGCCAAATGCCAGGCTGCAGGAGGATTTGGGAACTGACAGCCAAATGGGTCCTGCTGACAGCTACTGTGGTTAGGCACAGAGGAAAAAGCCCTCTCAACATCATTGTTTTGGCCCTTTAAAGACAATTTTTTTTCAAAGGGCTTGGCACCCAGCAGATCCCAACTTTATGCCTGCTGGATTTGTTGCAGAGCACGGGGTACCACTCCCACCTCCTGCTGTCTCAGCAGGAAAGCAGATCTGTTCTGACCTGGTTGTAATTCCCACGTGGCTTGCAAGGCTACCCAGAAGCTAAATGCTTAATATGTATCTATCTGACCTGCTGAGAAGGATGAACAATTTTGCTCAGAGAAAGCTGTTGGAAAAAGCATTATGGTTATAATTCTCTCAGGATACCCAGAAGTTGAGCAGAGTCTCATTTTTACATTAAGAATTCAAATCTCTTAGGACATGGAAGAAGGTTCCAAAGACTTCTCAATTTTCTGGAAACTTTGCCAGAAAGCATCAGCCCAGCCTCATTTCAGATCAATTTTAGCAACCCCATTTTCACTTAAATTCTTTAATCTCAGCCAGCCCCACCCAAACACAAGAAGAGATACTTGAGTACCAAGAGACTTGAAGTTACAACTGAGTTGGCAAGGTGTGATGAGAGCCACTCATTTCTTTTTCTTTAAAACCAGCTGCTGGTTTCCCTCTCGCTGCACCCACCTGCTACTTTAAAGAGAGATTGAGCATCTTATTTCTTTTAGTCCCTGTGGGGCTGTACAACAGCAGAGGTCACCCACAGCTGGATCCCTGAGCAGGAGGCTGCTACATCTGCTCTTAGGGCAAGGCTTGGCATAAAAACTCCAGAAACTCTGCCTCTGGGGTGTATGGGGAACTAAAAAAGATCAGAATGCCAGGTAGCAAAAGGAGTTGATGAGTGTTTTCACCATTCCTGTGGGCATCAGTTTTAAACACAGATAATGGAATTACATAAACCACAGTTTTTGCTCATTGCTGATGGCAGATTTCAAGACTGAAATTAGGGCCAGTGTTCAAAGCCATGTTGTTTGACCTGCCTAAAAAAGCACCCTTGCTTTTTATTTTGGAATGTTGGGGTTTGGGTTTTTTTTCCCTTTGGCTGCCTCTATTACAAAGAGTAAACTTCAGAATCAAAGCAGGCAAGCTCATTTTGCTTTTGAATCTGCAACATTCAGCAGGATACGGTTGCAGATGGAAATATCTTCATTCCCGACAGTACCAGTGGCAATTCCCAGGGAGCACAAGCAAATGCAAGGGAGGGGCATTTGTGTTAATGAGGAATGGCAAGTAGTGCAAAGATAGACAAAGGCCATAGGCTGATTATATACCAGCAGTTCTGCTCAGGTGGAATGAAGGGCTTAGGGCTTGGAGAACTGCCAGACAGAAAAGCAAAGGTATCAAAGATTAGCACCAAGTCTTACAAACCACGTCAGAGCTGAGAAAAAGAGCCTGGAGTTCAGATGAGAGTAATAAAAGATCATATTTAGATGGGAGAGCAGCCTCTCACGGGGCTGGATGCAGGAGAAAGCATTGTGTGCAAAGGACAGATGTGCAGCTTCACGCGGGGGAAGAAGAATTCTTGGGGAGCTTCAGTAGGAATTTTGAGAATGCCCAAGCACAGGGATGGGTTGGGGGCAGAATATGTCTTACAGTGAGATGGCAATATATTTTCTTGGTTAGAATAGACAGGGGTGTTTACAAGCAAGAAAAATGTGTATTTGCAGGGGTGTTCTTGTGCACCTGGGCTGGCACAGGGCAGAGAGACTGGGCCAGGAGCCGCTGCATACAGGCATTAGCACTGCCAGTGGGCAAGCTGCCTTCAGACATGGAGAATATTCTTCAGGATTTGATGAAACAAGAGCTCTAAAACCATTTGATAGTCAGATGAAGCCCAAATTGATCTGAGCGCTTACTGATGTAATTCTTCTGGCAGCAGAATTAGAATGAGATGGGTGAGCGATTGCCTGCATTCTCACAATTTGTCTGTTTGTGACAGAGAGGCAGATGGACAAAGGAGTGGAAGGCAGAGGCAGGAGAAAAGAATTGGATAGCTACACATGAGGAAAATAAAGGGATTTGTAATGAGAGAGATGTTTGGGAAGCAATGGGTGAGTGAAAAAGTCTTCAGACTCTGAAACAGACCCTTCCATGATTAAAGCAGAGAGGCAGCACATGCAAAGATAACAAATCTCATTTTAGATTCAAAGAGGAAAATAAATAAATAATTAACTCCCACAAACTGCTTGAGGTGGAAGCTAAGTGGCCTGGAAGGCAGAGCCCCAGCAGCTTTGGTCGTTGTGAGCAGGTGAATTCAGAGGGCTACTCATAGTGACTGAAACACTCATTAGCCGTTCTAGGAGGTCTGAGCAAATAAGACCACACTAGCAATTCATGGGGAGATCAAGTGAGCCTCCCCTCCTTGAAAGCAGGCCTTGTCATCGAGATTGAAGTCAGCAGATGGCTCTAGAAGTTTGTATTGCCCTCAATCTGTGAGCCGGGTGCCCTCTGCTCCCTCTGATTGCTGATCTGTGTTTCAGCAATATCGACTTCACATGATAGTGGAGATGCAACAACAATGCCAAGCAGCCCTCTCAGTTTTCCCAATTAACAGTTTTTTCTTCCAGGGCGGTGGGCAAACAAATGCTGGAAGCGTGAGACGAACCTTTGGCGGTGTTGGAAGGAACTTGGCAGGTGCCTGGTGCTTGGGTTTGCCCGCGGGTGCATGCCAGCTCTGATTTGTCCTTTGGTGCTCCTTCGGCAGCGGGAGATGGTGAACGTTGACAAGATTTGGGACGCATTAGGCAATATACCAGTGGGCAGGCTGCCTGGAAAAGGCAGGGCCCATTCCAAGAAATAAGAGGAGGGGAGTTGACATCAGGAAAAGGAAGGTCCATAAATACGAGGTTAACTGGCACATAGCGCAGTAACCCCGAATCAAAGTTAAATAAGCAGCAAAAGCTCCAATGACCACTGAGCAGCCTCAGATTTAATTAATGCCAGGATGCAGTCACATTAGAAGCGTGTTTAGAGCAAGAAGTTGAAAGGAATAATCATAGTTCCAAAATGATAAACCACATACCATAGACAAGAGGAGCTGGGGTACAGGAGTTATTGGAGAAGAAAAAAGACTGCAGTCCTTGTCAATGGGAAAGGATCACTCAGTACCTGGGGCCCCACAGCAGAACAATATTCTTGTACTGAAGTTGACAGGGAAAGATTACAGAAAGATTTTAGGATTGTTCCAGCTTTTAGACCTTTCCCAATCTCCTCACACAAATCTACTCTCACTTCAGATCACTAATGAAGAAGCTTGAGTGGAAAAAAAGCCCAAAAATACCCACGCCACCCACGGAGGTACAATTTGTGTTAACTTGAAAGGAGAGAAGGAAGGGTTTCCCATTAATACATTCAGATTCAGTGGTTCTAGTAAGATATTGTGGTGGGAACAGCAGTGTGGGAGGGCCAGCACCAGAAAATGCTGTGCTCAGAGCAGTGTGGGAAAACCCACATGCCTGAGAAGGTAAAGGGGATGATGCCAGAAAAGTGCAGAATTTTCTCCCCCCTCTTTTCTGCCACTCCCAGATGTTCCAAATAATCCTAAATTTTGGGGTGCTGCTCCAGCTCTCTCTACAGGACACCTCACTCAGCCCCAAGCAGTCATTTGCAGCTCAATTGAGCTGCAGCTCAATTTCATCTTGAACATCCTTCTAGTCAAGGACGGATGAGCATTAAATTTTTCAGGAGAGGGCTTTCCTAGAGACACCCATCCTGCTCAGGCTGTCACTGTGTTCACAGTACTCTGGTGGATTTGTGAATAGCTTTTGTTTCCATTTGCTTTTTAGACTGTTTAAGCCGTCTTGGACAAGCTCCTCTCCTTTTATCAGCTGTGGGGAAGGATGAGCATTTAGAGTCTGTCCTGCACTACTGCCACCACATGGTACGTTGCACGGAAGTGGCATCTCAGAAACATGGAAGAGATGATGTTACATAGAGGGGAAAGTCTTCCCAACCCTGGCAGGCATCAGGCTAAGTGTACAAACAATTCAATTATTAGCTACAGACAATTAGAAGGCAAGGAGCCACCTCCAAAACACGGGCTAGTTTTATGTTGGAGTCTGAACCACGGGGGCTGAATTCAGCACCAGGGAGTTGTGCTTGGAGGAGACAGAGGTAAATCAGGAGCAACTACATACGATTCTAGTGAGAAATATGTAAACCTTGGGTCTGAGGGCACACAAAGCATTGCCAAAATCAACCTGGTTTGGTTAAAGCCCAAGACAGAGAAAACATGGAAATGGAATTGCAGATTGGGCACCCCCCAGGCTCAGAGGAGCAGGGTCCTCTGCAGAACCGCATACACCTCTTACCTCTGCCCCAGGGGAATACTTGACTTCAGCAGCAGCTTGTCCACACGGGTCAGGGAGCTGGGAACAGCAGGAGCTCCCCAGGACAGCGAGGCAGAATATCACCACCCCAGCAGGGAGCAAAAACAGCCAGGAGGGCAGCTCTAACCTTGGGCATCAGGCAACTCCATGGAGAAAGGGCAGGACTGAAGGCAAGGTGGGGTGTGAGTGTAGCCCCCAGGTGAGGCTGGTCAGGGTCATTGGCTCTTGTTAGTGCCCTCATGACCCTGGTATCCAAACAGAGCCCATGGGGCCTCGGTTCTGTCTGCCTGAACAACTTGGCAAATGAAGCAAGGAGAGCATGAACTCCATTTTGGTTTAGAAAGGCTTCACCATGGCTGGTCTATGATCTTTTCTCTACACAGTGCAGTTTGTGCTGTCCGAGTGAGCAATCTCCCAAGGGAAGGTGGACTTGCTTGCCAGCCCCCAAGCAATCCTTGCCTGTAAAAAACACATTCCCACCAGTGTTGGAGAGGAACCTTTCCCTAAAACCTCCAGCTTTCCTGTCAAATTCTGAGATAAATACATCTCTCTGTCCACATATTCCTTCAAAGATATGCCCTGTGTTCCCTAAGCAGATCATTCCCAAGAACCACCAGGGAAGGACACCCCACAGCTGTCTGCCCCAGTGCTGTAGAAACGGCTCCAGGGTGTGCTTACAGTCAGGCTGGGCAGTCGGTGGGGTGGCCAACATCTGCTGTCTGCAGAGTGCCACCAAGAGATGCCAGCACGTCATCAGGCCACCTGTGTGTCCCACAAGCTGTGGGAATGGGTGGCTGGAGCAGGCAGGGCTGCAGACCACTCTTCTGTTACAACAGAGACACAACCTGTGGAACTGCACAGCAGAGACCTCTCACTCATTTACCAAGGGGTTGCTTTCACCTGTGGCATTTATTGCTATGCAAATATTAAAAAATAGCCATGTGCCACCACTGTCTAGACCAAGACACCTCTTGAAATGCTGCTCATGGCAAGGGAGAACAGCGAGCTGGGCTGGAGACCAGGTGGGCACAGAGGAAGCGTGATCCAGGTGTGGCAGGGGAGAGAAACGTGGTCCGTGTGTCACTGTCCTCCCTGTTTCAGGACATGAGCGCCATCCTGCAGCTGGAGGGGAAGAGCACAGCCACTTACTGTGCTGTGATCACCAGTGCTGGGGAGCTCAGCGTGGGCTTGGGAGACATGGACATCCACCAGCAGATAACACAGCAATACGTACGCACTCCCTCGGATTTGTCAGCTTTTTTGATGAGAAAGAGTGCGAGCCTGCGACAAAAGGCCACTGGTGAAGTTTGTACCAGGAGGGAGTGGGTGGGCAGAGGGACATGGGAGATGGTAAAGTTAACACCAGAATTGCCCACTGGCACAGCAGCATAACAAACTACCAGAGCCCTCTGTTACTGCTGACCCAGATGGAGTTTCTGTCTGTTTCTGGCTTTAACTGTCACCACTACCATCATCCGGAATCCTCTTCATTAACTTGTCCAAGCTCACTTAAAATTTTTGGCACCTTAAAGCCAGCAGTAAATCCAGTCCACCTGCAGAAATTATATTTCTCCCTTCAGGGAAAAGCAGGAAAAGAAGTGGACAGAACACTGGTTAAAAGAAAGTTTTCCTGTTCCATCCCCTCCCCACCATCCCTGTTGTTTCTACATGCTGAGTTGTATCAACAGAAACTGTTGCTCAGCACATCCAAACATTCAAAAACATCAGGGAAGCATAATGGCAGCAGTGATTAAGGACTGATTCAGTAAAAGCCCCATCACTGTACCCTTCTTTCCTACTCAATCTTTTATTGACAGAACAAAAGCCTCTGCTTCATGACTGACAGCAACATGGAAGTTAAGTGCAATTTACTTACCACAGGCATCTCCATGAGGTGGAGCCTTCCTAGGGAAAAATATGGTCTTTGCTCCCACTTCCATCCCCACCCTGCCTCCCCCAAGCCTTGGCACAGAAAACCATTACATGATGGATTAATTCTCCTGAGCTTTACAAAGCGGCTGTGACCAGCAGAAATTCTGAACCACTCTTGTGCTGCAAAATGCATTTTGGCCACCCCTCTTTCTGCCAGCACTGGCAGGGACACGGGGGGATGCTGCACAAGTGCCCATAGCACTGGCCTGGCACCCCAGCCAGTGGCTGTGCAGCCTCAGAGAGCCAAAGGAGAGGACAGCAGCTCCCCCTCCACTGCTCCACTGTACCCCATCCTTGTGGGACTCAGTGGGGCTCGGGGGTAAAACACTCTGCTGAACAACCTGTCTCAGGAGGCACTGTGCAGAGAGGATGTCCAGATGACATGCACAGTGAGCAGAGGTGCAGTCAAACCAGGCATGGCCCAGGGAATCCTCCAGTGGCATTAAACAGCAGCACTCCATTTCCCTGTAGTGAGGATGAACAATTTTCTTTCTCTGCTGGAAGGGCCCTGCCAGCTGAGTCCAGCTCTTGATGGCAGGGAGCAGGGGAAGGAGAAGGGGAGGAGATGGGGCAAATGGAAAAATCAATTTTCCTTAGAGAATCACTCCTTTAGGTTGATGCCTGCACCTAAGGGCTGCAATACAAGTCAAAATTCTACATCAAGTCTGACTAGCAATGATTTTATCCCTCTGCAATGACTCAAGCTGTCTCTCCTGTGTGTCCTGGATTTTAACTAGGTGTCCCAGTTCAAGGAGAACCTGTGTCAGGCCCCGCTCATTTGCATTGATGGAAATGTGCCTCTTTCCACCATTCAGTACATCTGCCAACTAGCTAGGGAGCACCAGCTAGCAGGTAAGGAGAGCCTGCCCTCACAGCCTGTGTGCCAACACAGTCCAGGCACATCCCTGCTGCTTGCTGGGGATACCCAGTTCTCTGGGTCATTTAGCACCTCTTTCTGTACTCTGCTATTCTGCTTCAAGCGGATAAAACATTTCTGATTTCTCTTGAGTTGTCTTCTTTCTGCAGCTCAACTGTATTTCCTCCAGCACAGTTGGTAAAGCCCTTGAGCACTGCCAGAGGGCCAGGGAATGCTGCTCTCTGAGCCTTTAATCTCAAGGCCAGTGGCAATTTGAGCACATCTGACAGCTTGAGCAGCAATATAGTCTGCTTCTCAGAAAAAGTGCTAAAGCATCTTTTGAGAGGAATTCTCTTCCACTTCCTGTAAAATAAATGCCCCTCTCCACTGGTGTGCTGGGGACCCGTCCCAAGGCTTCCTAAAACTTTGGGGTTACACTTTCCTTTTAAAAAGCAAGTCCCAAAGAAGGACACAGCGGTCTAAAAACCTGGCAGAGGCTCCAAAAACCAGCTAATTGGAGTAACAAAAGTGGAGTCTGATTTTACCATCAAGAGCCAGAAGCAGCTGTCTCATTGCTGAGCACTGAGAAGGAAACCTTGGGAGACCTTGTCCCAAGCTTGGGGGAAAGAATTTTTAAGTTTCTCATAGTTTAAATGTGTAACTCCAGTTGTGCAGATTATGCTAAATGTTCTACACTGCATCCTGCTCTGACATAGGGATGGACCACTAATTAATTAATTAACTAACCAATTGCATTGTTCTTTTCAAGTGTGCTATGAGCCAACAGATGAGAACAAGGCCTCTAAGCCGTTCCTCTCAGACAGCTGGAAAGCACTCACATACATTTCCCCCAACCTGCAAGAGCTGAGAGCAATAAATCGGACCCTCGGGAACCCTCTGCCAGCAGGTATGGAATACTCAGAAGGGTCAGCCAGACTTTTAGATAACCTAGATCTTGGAGAAGAGCATTTTCTGCTTCAGCCTGTAATACAGGCAAATTGAGTTATAACATAATGGGGATTCATAAGTTCTCACGGTGTCTTGCACTTTACAGCCATCTCTGCATGATGACCTATCAGGCCTGGGATGGCTCCTTCCCAAAACCAGAGATCCCATTTGCCTCAC
Organism: Pardalotus punctatus; assembly: GCA_013400915.1. Taxonomy (NCBI): domain Eukaryota; kingdom Metazoa; phylum Chordata; class Aves; order Passeriformes; family Pardalotidae; genus Pardalotus; species Pardalotus punctatus. The sequence continues at coordinate 45,766 of VZTX01018084.1, read as the reverse complement.
TTCATCACCTGAACAGGAGTATCTGGCTTGTCAATGTGTCTCTGAAGCACGATGCTCAGAGGGCACCTGTCCTAGCAGTGCCACCCTGTGCAGAAATGAAACACCCCACCAAAAGCTGGTGGAAATCCTAGAGCAGTAAAACAAGGGAGCCATGCTTCAAGACAGCTTTTTGATCTCTACAGACATATGCTTAGTCCCTTGAGAGCTGGGCTCCTCAGCACAGACTCACAGTATGGAAGTCTAACTCTGGAGAATTCCATGTTTCCCATAATATTTAAAAAAAAAAAAAATTACCACATTTCAGAAGTGTCCATAAATAGTAGTAGAAGCACTCATAAATAGGCTGTCAGCCCACAGAAAGGCTGGTTGAGGACCTTTACAGTTACAGCACAGTTTTCCCTCCCCTCTCTCTGAAGAGCTGCCATCCAGGTTGGAGGACGTTGTCCAGACTGCGGTGGCCTTGGCCTGCCCTTTGCTGGCCCACCTGCACTGTGTGGTGGTGACCCTCGGTGCTCACGGTGTCCTCCTGTGTGGCAAGAGTCTGGGAGGGAGCATCTCACTTTATCCAGGAGCTCATGAACAGGTGAGGGCATGGAAAACTAACTCCCAGCTCTTGGTAGCTTCTTTCTTGGACCATATGGCACTGTTGCTATTTCTGGTGGCATGGCAGCAGTCCTGAGAAACACAGCATCACTGCTGGAAAATGTATGTGTTTGGGGGGGTGGAATACACAGGCATGAAAGAAAATCAAATTGTCTGTCCATGTACTGCTGGCTCCTAGCAGCAGTGTTTAGAGTCAGCTAGAATTAAATGTGCTTATGTGAATATTCATGAGCGTGAGCTTCATTTGCAGGAAGCTTCATTTAAATGATCAAAGTGTGAAAAAAGATTACTGCCTTTTTTTCAGCCTTTTCTCTTTCTGTCATCCATGCAGATCTGGCACCAGGCACATCAGGCCTTACCAGCTTGGGCAATTCCCACTAACTTCCCTTCCCTCCTCCCACAGGCTGCTGCTGCCAGGCTCTGTGCTGCCCACTACCCCGCCATCCCCATCGGCAGGGAGGAGATAGTCAACGTCTCAGGAGCTGGTGACAGGTACATGGCTCGCTGCTTTGTCCTCTCAGCTGCATGTGAAAGGGCCATAATCGGATTCCTTTGAAATTCCACTGCAAAAGCATCGACACCCTGCTGCTTGAGGAAGAGACACTAAGGATGTGAGAACGGGGCTGGTTACAGTGATTCCTTGCAAAGCTTGCTAAAAATGTCCCCCGAAGCATCTTGGAAGCCAGGCTTGCCATTATTAGTTTTGCTTTTCTTTGAGATCCAAGCCTTTCCTGGCAATCTAAGAATTCTGAATTACTCCCGGTCTCAGCTGCTAAAAGCAAAGTAAACCACCTTACATCAAAGCTGTCTTACTAACTAACTGCCTTACTTCCACACTTCTCCAATGGAAGTGGAGCTGCCACTCAATAGCTAAAATGGCCCTGTAAAAGCATTTCATCATGTTCTGCATTTGCCTGTGGCAATTTTGAAGCTCTTGCTTCAAAAGAGTCTGCTGTATAATTCACCTGGCTGTTCACACAATGCCATACATAGAAGTGGAAAATGACAGCTATTATTCCTAGCCCCAGTGATCAATTCTCAGTCTGTCAGAGTAATATTTTATTATGCTCCTTGTTAACTTGACAAACTATATGTAGCAGTCAGGTTGTTTTTTTCTTCTTGCTTCATACATTGCAGTAATTGATTCTGTCCTTTCATTGCCTTGGGCTAGACTAAAAGTCTGTATGTGACAGATATTTCCTTTTCCTTTTCTACTCTTACCTACCAATAACTCAACGTGGCAACACTTCTTTCTCTTATCAGTGGGCAGAATGAAAAGGCTTTTGTGGTTCTTTTTTTTAAACATAGAGAGTCCTCAATATTTTACTTAAAATCAATCAATAACTTCTTGCCAAGTTGGTTAGCCCACTTAACACCAGGAAATGCTGCTTGTGTCCCAGATCACCTCTGAGATGAGCTGACTGCAGCTCCCTTTCTTCTCCAAAGAAGACCAAAGGGTTGTTTGGAGCAGTAGGTGAAGCAGCAGAGAAATGGGGACTGGAGGAACCTCGTGGGGTCAGCCTGTCCTAAGGAAAGGTCAGCTTTGCTCACTGCCTCTAGCAGGTGTCCCCAGCCAGCCCCTCCAGGGACACAGCCTCCCCTCTGCCCCCTCTGCTCAAAACACAAGTACTCCTTACTGCAGGACCAGTTTTTTCTAGAGGCTAATGTAAACCAAACACCTTTCTTAGGGGTCCCTTTTGCTTTTTAAAATTCAAGGGAAGACCAAAGGTGAGATCAAATGCACCACTGCCAACCACCTCCACTGAGTTTCACTGGAGAACTTGGAACTTTGTTTTTCCTTCCAAACCTACCTGAAAATGGCCCTAGCCCATTGCTGCTCCCATTCCTGAAGTAACATTGGTCTGCAAATTCCTCTCCCCAGAGTCCCCAAGGCCATGTGGAGGAATTTTCATAGTCCCCTTGTTCATCCAGCTTCCTGATAACCCCACCTGCTCCCCTGAACTCCAGAAATCCCTGTTCTACAGAGTAAGAGTGCCAAAACAGGCTGGAAGTGCTGGGACACTGCATTGCCACACGAGCCATCTCCACAGCATATGAACTGGTAATGTTGGCACTTCCAAAGGACTATCATAGAAACACAGAATGGTTTGGGTTGGAAGGGACCTTTAGAGGTCATCTGGTTTTAACCCCTCTGCAATGAGCAGGGACATCTTCAACCAGATCAGGTTGCTCAGAGCCCCATCCAAGCAGGGATGGGGCATCCACCACCTCTCTGGGCAACCTGTCTGTGTTTCACCGTTCTCATTGCAAAGAATTTCTCTAATATCTCACCTAAAAGGTAACGCTTCCCCAGCTTAGCCCCTGTGAGCCCTCACACTTTGGAGCCCTGGTCAGGGGACAATTCCCACCCAGAAATGGTGACCCAGGGCACTCCATGCCTCCTTTCCATCCTCCAGAGGTCTGTCCAAGGAGCTGAGCCTGTGTGCAGTGTCTGTTTGCTCCTTGCCCCGGCTGCCATGACAACCTAACACCGCATGCCCACACATGGCATCGCTAGGGGATGCTCCCCCAAATATTTACTGTCAGCTCCTGGAGCTGTTGAGAGATTGAACACTTTGTGGAAGTCATAATCTTCCATGCCTTTGTTATGGATTAAAAGATGTTGAGGTAATTAGGTGGAGTGCAAAATAAGGGCTCCTTTTACCTTCCCCGTGGATGTGCTTGTTAATCCTTCCTGCCATTATATTTTCCTGTCCTTGCTTCTTCCTCTAAAATGGGATTGTCCTCTCCATTCTCTTTCCCTTCTCCTTTTTTCTCTCCTAATTTCTGAACATTGTTACAGTAGTTGCTGTGAATAGAGTAGTAGCTCCCAGTCTATCACAAACACTGCACTCGCAAACAATGCATTCAGCATTTTTACTGGGAAGTCTCAAATGAAAAACCACAGCAAATGTTTTCCAAAAATCTGAATTTCCAATCTCATTTCCGCTTTAGATTTTTTTCCTGGCTGTGCCTGTTTTCCCTCTCGTGTAGATATGGAAACTTTCCCTCTCACCCCATCCAACCCTTTGGGGAGAAGAGGCACCAATATAACCAGGACATAATGAGGACAAGGAGCAGAGAAGTGACAAAATACCTAGAGAGCAAGAGAAAATTAGATTCTCCCCTTCTTAGATGCCTTTCTCTTCTCCTGCCTCACCTGGAAAACTGATGAGAATAGAAAATGTGGTGCAAGAGGATGTACCTCAACTTCTCAGACAAGAAGCACATAAAATGTAAATAAATGACACTATTTTGTGCTCTAAATTTAAGAAGAGATATAGAAAAAGCAAAACCCATTCATTATAACCTCAGCCCTCCTGTGTGGCACATTGTGCTGCTGTAAGTGCTGCTTTGGGTCCAAATGAAAGCCCTTACAAACGAACAGCCACGTTCCTGAGTTCAGAACTGTTCCCCCCATGTTCAAAACCATTTTTCTTTCTCTCCACAGCTTAATGGCAGGAATCCTTGCAGGGGTGCTTGCTAAACACGACACAGACACGTGTGTCCGGATGGGCCTGCTGGCTGCCAGCTTGTCTCTCCGTTCCTATGAGCCCATTTCCCCCAAAATCAGCACTTCCAGCGTCAGCCAGGAGCAAGTCAAGAGCAGGAGCTGGCCAGAGGCGAAGGTGTGGAAGATGGACTAGAACACTGTGCCTTTCTCATTTATCACCTTACTGCATTCCCAGCATTCCTATTTTCAGGAATTGGATTGTGTTTTGAGCTTTGAGCTCAAAAGCTGGACACTGGCCAGAGGACTTAAACATTCGGTGCATGGTACTTTTTGGAAGGTGAAGTTTTTGTGGAGTGTGTTTGGTGACAACTGATACTGCACTGCTCACATTTATATTTGTCTTCTGTTTTGTCCTGTCCTTTTTAAAATTTTGTTTTCTTTTTTAATTTTATTTGGTGGGTCACAGCTAACCACAGCTACATTCTGTCTGGTGCTTATTGACATTGTGTCTTCTACCCCACCATCTCATGGGAATATTAATCTGTTTTGATCCTGAGTAAACCCTCAAGGAAGGAGGCCTCAGTGCAGGGAACTTCTATGGAAAGGAAAGTTGGTTTCTGGTCTTTCAGACCTCCTGCTTTTCTGACCTCCAGGCCATCTAGATTTTCTACTGAGGGAACTCTCTCTTCCTCCACCTTGTGTCACTGTTGTCCATTACCACGGTAACTCCTCTGTCATTGACTCCTGGATCTTCAGGACCATGTCTCTCCAGCTGGGCCCAGCAGCAAAATCTTCTCTTGCTGCTTGCTCTTTTCCATCCAAGAGGTCCCATGGATCACACCTGTGGCAGGGTGCAGCTGGCAGGAACATGACACTGTAGGATAACCTTGTCCATCTTCCCAAGGCAGCCAGCACACACCGCACTTTCCTGCTCCGAAGTCCAATGCCTCTGGAGAAAGTAAGCAAGACTAAACAAAGAGGGGTAACCAGGGACCAGCTTTAGAATTTGACAGCCCCTCATTCCACCTGCCTTCCTCCAAACTTGGGGCTTCCTTCCTTCTTCAGAGGACCAAGTCTGAAGTGAAAGAGAGCAGAGGGAGCAAGGGAAGCTCCCATGGAAGCAATGAGGAAAAGTCACTTTCTCTCTCTAAGCATGAAATGTGCACAGGATGCAGCTGTGGGTAGCAACAGATTGGTGAACACTGAAACTCATTAAAACTAATTTCTAGTAGAGCTGGGTCTTGGTGCTGGCTGGTTCTTGAACCTGTCTGATGGTAAACCTGGAGCACAGACTCACCCTCCATTTCTTCCAGAGACCACCCATTAGTGAGGCCCCTTGGCTGAGGAGCAGGTCCCTGGTGTCTGACACAGCACTAAAGTCATCCAAAGCTTGATCAGGGCAGCTCTAACACCACTCTCCTGGGTGGCCTCTGCTATTTAAGAAGTGATCTCCCACTGCAATGGATGGAGGCATTAACTGGGTGCCTTTCCTCTACCCCAGACCACTTTCACCAGGCTCATAGCAAATCCTTCCCTTAGCTCACCACCTTTCCATCAGACTCACAAACATTCACCATCAGCTCCCCGTTTACCAAGACCTCACTTGCAACTGTGGTTTAGCTGAAAGATTCTGTGCTCAGATGCCACAAACCCATGTGTGTACCCAGCACGGAGCAGGGACAGGGTGGCTGTGGCAGAAGGGTGCTGGGATGTTTGGGAGCACAAGGGAGGGGGACTGGGGCCCAGGTAAGAGCTGGGTTTGCTCACAAGCTGGGAGGTGGGACACAGCAGGGGCGGGGGAAAAGGGCTGTGCCCCCAAGGTATGGCCCTGCACTATAAAAATTACCTCAGCCGCATCCAGAGTCAGGGGAAAAAAGCAGTTTCCACCTCTGTACTGCCTCCAACAGCCTTGTCCGGGCAGGAGGACCCTGAGCGAAGGCAGGACCTGAGGATGAAGATCCAGGCACTGAGAGTCACCACGCTCCTCCTGGTGCTCCTCTGTGCAGTCCCAGCACCCTCTGGGGCACTGGGGGGCCAGGCTGGCAACCTGGAGAGGCAGGCAGGGGCTGGGGGGCCTGGAGAAGCCCCTTGGCCACCTGGAGATGGAGGGGACAAGCTGCCTGGGCAGGGCTCAGAGAGGAGCCACCCTCTGGCCAGCGCCTGGGAAGTGATGGGAGAGGCACATCCCAGCTCCAGGTCCCCCAGCAAGGCCATGGCCAAAGCCCTCCTGGGCAGTGGGGAGCAGGTTCCCCCCGGCAGGACCTGGAGGCTCCCAGGGCAGCCCTCCCGCAGCAGGACCACGAGGCTGAGCCAGCAGCTGAAGGACTACGGGAAGTTCAACAGTGACACGGTGAGTACCAGCCAGGGAAAGAAAGGGTTTGCAGGGGGGTTTGCAGGGTGGCCGGGGTGAGCAGAAGGACCGGTCCAGGTGGGACAGGACTGAGGGCAGCAGGAGCAGGTGCTGAGTGTGCCATGATCCTGCAAACATCGGTAGAAAAGGTGCTTCAAGGCCATTCCTCAGAAGCTGCATGTGAATGTGCCGGTCACAACGTGCACAACGTGGCTCGTGGTGCTGAGATGGGAGCTGGGCAGTGACACCCCCAGATCCCCAGCAAGGCTTAGAGCAGCGCCCATGGCTGTGAGCAGGTCAGGAGCAGAGTGAGCTCCGGCTGCAGCTGTCCATGTGCTGCCCTGGGAGCTGCAGGGACAGCCCTGCCCAGCCCCAGCCCTGCAGTGCTGTCACAAATCTCTGCAGTGGGGACACCATGCCCTGATGGGCACAGCTCCCCTGAGCACTGCCCTGAGGGAAGCACACACTTGCTCTGCCCGTGGGAAATCTGCTCCAGGGGCTCAGCACAGCATCCCACGAACAACCAGCCTCTCCTTTATCAAACCCAAACCACCCTTCGATGGCACACAAGGAGACCTTGCCTTAACCACAAAGTGATGCCGTGCCAGCTGCCACTCAGCTGGGGTGGGTGACACCATAGCAAAGAGCAGAGGCACTGGAGGGGTGTGTGGTGTGGCTGTGGGAGCCAGCTTAGAATGCTTTTAGCCAAAATCGGTGATGAACTGCCCCACAAGCACTTCCTCGGGCCCCAGCTTCTCCAGCTCCTTGTGTGGCACTGCTGCTCTAGAGCCTGGTGAGCTGCTTGTCCTGCTGCTGCAGAGATGATGCAGCTGTGACTGGGCTGCTCCCGGGCTGGGCACGGCTCACACGGGCACTGCAGCCACCACGGGCACTGCAGCCACCACGGGCACTGCAGCCACCGCTGTCCCTCTCTCTGCAGCACTCCTGCCACAGCATCCAGGCCCGGCCCTGCCAGAAGCCCTCTGACTGCAGGGGCTGCCTGGGGCTCTACACCTGCAAGCTGCCAGCTGGCACCTGCAACCTGAAATCCGTCTCCAGGCAGAGAGGTAAGGGCTAAGTCCCTTGGCAACTGGCACCAGCATGGCCACGTGCAGCAAAGTGCCAGCACATCCCTTCGGCTGCACCACTCCAATGCCCTGTGCCAGCACATCCCTTCGGCTGCACCACTCCAATGCCCTGTGCAGGGCTGGCTTTGGTCTCCTGACTGCCCAGGGCTGTTTGTCTGTCCTGCCAGCAGTAGCTAGAGTGGTGGATGGGACATTCCCAAAAGTTTCTGTGAGGGCTGGGATTTCACAGGTGTCCTGAGCTATCACAGACACCAAAAGCCTGTGCAGGAAAACCAAGGTGGGATACAGGGTTTAGGATTTTGACAGTAGCTTGGGAGGCAGCAAGTGCAGTCCTGCACATCATGGGCCCTGCAGAGCTGCTTGTGTTGGTGTGTGAGAGCTGCTAGTTAGCCAGGAACTGTCAGAGAGCAGAGACAACAGCTTGTAATGTTTAACCAGTGTCCTGGTTCTCCAGTACCCTTTGGTAAATCCGTACTGCCCCCAGATCGGCCTCTTCCCTCGGCATGTTTGCATACACCCCCGTGCACATGGTCATGGAATAGAAACTCATCCAAGGGTACTAAAGGGGGAGTGGGAAAGGGAGCGTGGTCTTACGGCTTTTCTTTACAGGTGGCTTCCTCCAGAGCATACAGAGCCCTTAGACGGGGAGTCAAGCTCATCTTGGAGCAGCACAGCTCGAAATAAAGCTGAAGAGGTTGTCCTGCAGCTGGAGATCAACACTTCCTGCCCAAGTTTCATTTTAAATGCTTAATGACACAATTGTAAATGTTTCCTTCATTGCACTTCTCATGCTGCTGCTTTTTAACACCCCCCTTGGATTTTGCACGCTGTGTAGGCTTGATTCCCACTTTCCTGAGATGGGCCAATAAAAGCACCAAGCGGTCACAGAGCTCTGTGCTGGCAGAACCCCCTGGGGCTCCCAAATGAGACAAACAGGGCTATTTCACAACCCTTTTTAAATGGAGCCATTAGGATATTGCAGCAAAAGCTGCCAGTATCTCAGCATGCTCACACACAGGTTCACACTGAGCTAAGCGTGGGGCACCCCGGGATCCCTCCCTACTCCTGACCTCAGCTCCTGCCAGGGAAGGCCAAGTCCCACACTGCTGGAAACAGCACTTGAGGAGGGGAATGCAGTGCCCAGAACAGGCATGGCAGTGTGGGACCATGGAAGAGACCTGCTTCTGAAGGCTGGAGCTGAGCCACAGATCTGATTTAGCATCCCACAGAGCTCTGCAGGCATCCTGGCCACCTTTACACATGTGGGGGTGCACCCCAGCTTTGCAAAACCTCCTAATGCTTCCATTAAAAACTCCTTCTAAAAAGAGAACCCAAAGCACAGCATCTGACTCACCTTGAACATCACTGCAGTTCCCTTCAGTGAGCCCCCACCACCTCGTGTGGCTCTGAAGTGGTACCAGCTTTGTTCAGCACACCCCAGGGAAGGTCCTCTCACCTGGCAAACCCCATGCACTGCAGGGATCATTTTCAAGTCCTCTGTTCAGCCCAGTGTAGCACAGCTGCAGCAAAAGCACCCCTATGCAGCTTTCACCCTGCAACCCATGGCAGCTGGGAAAGAAACTCTCCTCGAAAGGACAGACTCAAGGATGCTCCAGGTGCTCTTGACTCTGCCCTCACAAGCAATGCAGGTGTAACAGCTTTCACACCAGAAAAGCCATCAGCCTGCCTCAACCTCCACTTCCCTGTCACCTCCTCACCGAAGGAGGTCACCCCAGGCAGAGGAGAGGTGAGCAGGAGGCCCAGCCTCATCCCCCACCAGCAGCACAGAAGGCAGCAGACGGTCTGCCCTTGCCCATTTCCTGCTGTGCTTCCCAGCAGCATCACCCAAGGTGGGAGAGGAGACCCCATCTGACCTTTGGGAAGCGGGTCTGACCTTTGGGGAGCTCCCTGCAGGTGAGCTCCACTTTGGGCTCCCCCGGCAAGCTGCCAGGTGAGGGAACGAGGCCAGGTGACCTCTGAGACTCACAGAGAAGCTGAGGGCCTGGCCAAGCCATGGGTTCAGCTGCTCAATGTCCTCTCTGGCTCGTGCCCAGCGCTAGGTGGGATGGTGAGAAGGCACAGCTCATCCCTTTCCATGAAAACACGATGGATCCACATGCCTTTTACACAACTCGCTTTTAATTACACTGCATGAGGAAAGGCCTCTCCTTGTGCCACAACTCCCCGGTACAGCCACCCAGGGAGCTGGCTGGCCCATCAAATCCTCAGTAGGTTTAGTGGTTCCCCCTCACCCTTTTCCCTTGCTTGGAAGCTCCTCCTGGTCAGTCCATATTGCCCCTGCAGCCCTCAGTGTCTTTGTTTTGTAGAGACCTACTTTCATCCATCTCTGTTCTTCCCCTCCACGCCTGAGCTTTGCCTGCTCAGTCCCTTGGGAATCCCTCTTCAGTCTCCTGCAGCACCAGGCAGAGAGGAGGCAGGGCAAGAGTCATCGGTTAATAATTGTTCTAACCTCAATATAAATAGAAAAATACAACCAAATAAAGAATTGACTAGCTAAGAGATCCAGTCCGCCGGGATGCCTGCAACGTGCCAGTGCAGAGTTCCGAGAGAGTGCTTGGTCCAGTGCTTGCTACTGTAGACATCCAGAAACCTGTCCCGGCAGCCCTGCAGCCATCCCAAATTCCTGCAGCACCACAGGTCTGTGCAGTGTCCTGGCCATGGGCAGTGTGCCCAGGGGGTTGTTTCCTGGGAGCAGGCTGAGTGGGAATGGTTGATAAGTCTGACTTACTGCTGCTAAATGGTAAAGCCGTTCTCTTCTGCGGAATGAGGATGTGCTTCGCTCTTACTTTTTGTGGAGGAATTTCATTTTGCTGCCTGAAGAGACAGAGAAAGGAAAATGGACTCCCCACAGTGAGAGGCAAAACAAGTGTCATTTCCCACCACCTCTGGCCCTGCTACCATCGCTGGCTCCTTGTCCACAGCCAGCTGCTCTGCAGGGCTGGAAGCAGGGACCTGCAGAGCACTGCCCGTTCCCTGGAGCAGGGCTGCAGGCTGGGACCTTGCACTCCCCCATGCACACCCTCCAGAGCCCCTTTGCCCAGGGCTCCTGGAAGCAGCAGACAGGACTAGCTCAGCTGGCCACAGCATGTGTGGGCAGGGCACAGCAGCCCCTCAGGCACTGCTGCTCATAAATGGCCAAAGACAAAAGGGCCAGGGATGGGATCCAAACACTCAATCTAACTCTCTCGTGGCGTCCAGTGACTTATCAAGGGCTTCTAACCTCAGTCTGGAGCTCTTGTCTAGCCCAGTGGAATAGATTCGATCTTAGAATACTCCTGAGCAATTCCCACTGCTGATCCCTAAGGGCAAACCTGAAGGCAATGAAAATTGTGTCCATCCCCCCATCAGGACCTGCATCCACCATCCCCAAGTCACTGGCTGCTCCACTGCCTCCTCAGACCCACCTGTCTCCTTTACAAGACACAGATCCAGCTCATGGCCCAATCTTGGGTTCTCCACAACCCTCCAGACAGTGACAGAGCGGGGCCAGAGCCAGCAGTGTGCCAGCACAGGGATACCCAGCTGGGTATCCAGGCACTGGGTGCCACACACAGCCACCAGCTGAGCTTTGTCACCCTGGGGCAGCTTCTCTGCTGCCCAGCCTGAAGGCAACAAGAAGCCCAGCCCTCCTGAGAAGCCAAGGGTTTTGCTGGTTCCTTACCTAGGCCTTTCAGGAACCTATTGACTCCACTCTGCTCCCCACTGGGAAGTGTTTCCAGGTACTCCTGAGCCCGTACCTCAAACAGACCTGCAGAAAGAAAGGAATCAACAGCTTCTATTTCGTGTCCCTATAAATCCAAGTGAGAGTGCCTCTCTGGAAGTGTGCTGTCCCAGCTTACCCACGCACTGCTGCACACGAGTGGGAACAACTCACCCCACCTCCTCCATCAGCTGAGCCCAGATCCAGCACAGAAGCTTTGGTCTGCCCCTCCCTCCCCACTGCAGGGCTGACTGAGCTGCTGTACCCCACTCAGGGTACAGAATGTACCTCTGCTCATTCTGCTACGAGCACAGCTAAGTCCAGAGAGTGACATCATCTGGGGAATCATCATGCAGAATTTACATCTTTCACTCTGCCACCTTTTCAAACATCCCCTGCTTAGTAATGCCTGGGAGGAAGCTGCTAAGCCAGCACTGAGTAGCAGCAGGGATAAGAAATTTCAGCTGTCAGTAGAGCCCTTGGGACTGTGGGATAACAGGCATGGAACCACAGAAGCAGCTCTGGGAAGGAGATGAGCATCCATGCTTTCTACTCGACAAGAGAACCACGACCAATCCAGCCCATTCTTCCTCTAGACACAAGAGGAGGACACGAGGGACTGCAAGAATAAATGCCATTCCAGCAGTGGAATTCAATGTGGAATGGAAGAAGCACACACGTGGATGATACTGCAAGGGTGAAAGGTGCCTGTAATCCCAGCCCCAAAAGGAAACCACCAGATTCCCTCCTGATGCTCCTGTATGGACACTGCAGCCTCCAGCCACGGAACTGGGATGCAGGTGGTGGTCGGGGAGCATCTCCCTGCTCTTGTAGGAGCAATTTCCACCCCAGAAGAGCCCAGGGGGAGCCTCTCACCTCTGACCCCCTGCTTCCGCAGCTCCCGCTCCTGAATGAAGCCCCCAAACATCTGTGTCTCCATGAAAACCTCCAGGAAGCGTCGGAGGCTCTTGGAAGAGACGGATTTGCGGAAAGCCTCGCGCTGCAGGGTCCGCTCCTCTCGCTCCGTGGGGGTCAGGAAGAGGGAGTAGTGGCCCACAATCTCCACAAAGAAACGGACAAAGGCTTCGGACACCACCTCGTTCAAAGGGCTGGTTTCTAAGGAAACAATAAAGAGGCAGTGGTGAGGACAGTGTTGTAAGAATGTGCTAGGAAAATCCCTGTGTAAAAATTCCCTGGCTTTTTTCAGATCCAGCCTGAGCAGAAAAAGCTGCTCAAGACAGACAGCATCCTAAGAAGTGCTTGTCATGGAAGTAGACCACATTGCTACTACTTTGAAAGATACCAAACTTTGTTTTGGGGCTCATTTCTCTCTGGTGGGGTGGGGGAGAGAATCAGAAGAGTAAAAGTGAGAAAACTTATGGGCTAAGATGAAAAGTTTAATGGATGAATCTAAAACTGTGGATGCAAGCAAAGCAAAATAATTTCTTTATTCAGCAGTTCCCATGGGCAGGAGGGTGTTCAGCCCTCCCCAGGAAAGCAGGGATCCAGCACAGGTGTTTTGGGAAGACAAAATGCCCTATTTCCAAATGTCCCCCCACTTCCTCCAGCTTTATATGCTGAGTGTGACTCCATGAGCATCACGCCATGTGGAACATCCCTTTGGTCATTTGGGGTCAGCTGTCCTGGCTTTGTCCCCTCCCCGCTTCTTGGGCTCCCCTGGAGGAGCCTGCATCACTCACGGCCAGCAGCAGAGAGAAGCCCATGAAAGATCTCTGAAAAGGAATATAGGTGTTCCCTGGAATTTCAAGGGAAGTATGGACAGACCTAGGAAGAGATAAGTACTGTGGCTCTTCACACAGACAACAGCCCCCTGCACAATGGAGTATTTCATACAGCTTAACCAAAATCCTGATCTACCTCCAAAACGTGGGGTGTTAAATCCAATACAAGCCTGGTTCTCCTCTAAGAAGCATCAGACAAAAAAAGGGGCAGGAAAAGACATGGTTTTAAGCTGAAAGGCACTGTTTTTTACCCTGCTTGCCATTGACAGGGCCTTCCTCCTTGTCGCTCGCCAGCTCATTCCTCTGCTCCAAAATGTGCTCTAGGGCAGCCTGCAGCTTGCGGGGCAGGATGGAGTCCTCATCTTCCATCTGTAAGACAGAGCCACCTCCTCAGGGATGGGGCTGGGACAGAAACATCTCCTACCCTGTGCCCAGCACGGCAGGGGGAGCCCTAGAAATGGACCGTGAGGAGAGGGAGAAGGTGTAATATGCTTGGCACATTCCCAGCACAGTACTATAAAGAAGCACAAGAGGAAGGAGCAAGAGGGTGTCTTTTCCTAAATATTCCCCCATTCTGGAGGGATTTGAGGTGTCTGACCTGAGAGGCAACTGGGCAGGGCTCACCTGTGGCCCCACCATCCACCTGTGAGCGCTGGCCCCGCCACAAAGAGGTGTCTGAACAATGCTGGAACATGGCCAGGTGAGCAGAGCTCCTGCTCAGGCACCAATTCTCTCATGCAGGAATAAGGAGCTCCCAGGGAGCAGCAGAGCCAAGGACCTGCCAGTGGCTGTGCAGAGCTCCTACCAGCCCTGGCTGCGTCGGCTGGCTTAGCTGAAGCCTCCAGAAGAGAGGTGCAAGGTAAAGCATCACCCCAGAGCTAAGGCAGCTGGCAGGCGAGGGCTGTGGGAGGGCTTGGCCTTCACCCACAGGCTGCTCCTGCAGCAGGAGGAGCGCTCCTCCCATCCCAGCCACGGGGCTGAGGCACGGCAGAAGTGATGCTGCCAACTCTGCTCAGCGAGCTGCCAAAGAGCTCTGGGAACAAATTGCTTCCTGGGCCAGGAGTGTGTTTGCTCATTTATCCTATTCCCTTCCTCCTCCCCTTCCCACTCCACACCACAGGGAAAGGAAAATCAGCAGGCAATTCTGCCTGCAGAGCAACAGACAGGCTCCCATGGAGCACCTTCTTGCTTCTCACCCACCCAGTGCAAGGAGCAGAGTGAGGAACCACAAGCTCCTGGGGCAGTAAGGATTTCCAGAAATCACCGAGGCTCCCTTCCCACTCAGGGCAGAGTATGTGGTGGGAGATGGACTGACAGATGCAGGCTGGAAGAGCCCACACTGCTCCCCAGCAGACAGTGCTGAGCCAAGACCTTCCACCAGCTCTGTCCTCTGCCTTAGAGGATGACACTTAAGGACCCAGAGTGCTCAAGTGACACCACTTCCCCTCTTTAAAACAAAAAAAAAAACCAAAACAGAGAAAGAGGTAATTCACAACGATTTAGTCCTCAACAGCTGTGGTTTGGGATGCTGATGTTACATACATACAGCAAGCCCTATAACCACAAGTCCTGCCTCAATTTTTGAGTGGGGAGAAAGTGATCCATCCAGCCAGGCAGGTCTGCAAACACAGATGGAGGTAAATCATGTAGGAAAAAGGGAAGAGAAGGTGAAGGATATGAAATAGCTCTGCTCACCTGTCTCAGAAACCGGTTATTTACAAGGTCAACAACGAGGACCTAAGAATGAAAGAGCAAGAATTAAAAGGGGAAGCAGTTATTTCCTTCATCAGAGCTTATCTTAATCTGTAACCACTGTGGAGGAAACACTTCAGCCCTGTCCCTGCTCCTCCTACCCACCCCTACAGCTGGAGCAGGCACCCAGCATGACCCAGGAGCGGAGCCCTTGTTGTGGCTTTCTGAGGATGTTGCCACAAGCCCCAGCACAGCCTGGACAGCAGCAGCTCCTCAGCACACAGCTTCATCCTCTCTCCCCGTGTGCTGCACTGCTGTCTCCTGGCAGGCAGGGAGGGAAATCCCTCCCTCACCATGTCCAGCCTTGCTGTGCTCACCAGGAATCCAATTCTTAAATATTATTGCCACCACGAGGCACCTGTGTTTGCCCAAGGGGCAGCTGGGCTGGCCAGGCTGTAGCAGTCCCACTTGAGACTGACAGGCTTTGCACATAGACAGCACGATGCAGAAACCAACACAAACTTCAATAAAACCATCTCTGACCCACAGCAACCCCATGGTGGGAGATTCCAAGCCCCTGCCTTACCAAGCTGTGGCCGAGGCAGAGCACAGAGCTTTGTTCCCTTGGGGAACATCCTCCCCTGCCCTTCGCCCACCCTCAGAGCAGCCAAGAGGATGAGAGCTCCTCTCCCTGGCACAAGGATGCCCTTCTGGGACAGAAGGCAGCTCAGCCACGGGCAGCACCTCCAGGAAGGCCATGGTGGGGATGCAGGGCTCACCTCCTCCACGGGCAGCTCCTTCAGGCGCGGCAGGGAGCTGGAGAGCAGGCCGATGAGGAAGGGCGTGGGCGAGCACACGATGTCAATCATGGATGGAGGCAGCACGGGGATGTAGGTGTGCTGCCAGGTGAAGGGGTACAGCAGGGCCACCGTGGCGTGGCAGCACTTGGAGAGAGTGCTGGAAGAAAAAAAGGACAATATCTGGTCAGTCAGGGGCGCTTCCTAGAAATTAGGGCTCTTTCTACTGTTCACTGATTGATCTCTCTAATTAATAGATCCCATGTTTCTGACCCCATTTTTCTGCTTCAGAAGCAATGATTTCTGAAAGAAGACCCCAGCCCACACTGGTATGATGAGAGATGGGTTGCATTGAATCAGAGATCTGCTACCCCAGTGTCCTGATGGAAAATATCAAACAACACATCTTCTATGCCACTGCCTTTCCTTAGAGAAATGAGTTTATTCTCCCCCAGCTCTCTGGCAGGAGTCAGGCAGGGCATCCAATTAGCCATGGCAGAGCTTGCCACAGGGCACCAGTTATTCATCTGTTCTGGGTCTGGGTGCATTTTTATGTGTCAAGAGAGGGGGAAGGCTTGCTGCTCTAAACCCTGTATGTACAACATCACTTTGTTTTACCAGCATCCAGTAAAGGAGAGGGGGGACACTGTGCAGCAGGGAGGAGTCACACAGATAGGGAAGGATGCCCAGGTGGCCCCTGTTAGACTCCATGGGAGAATTTACATTCAGCTCAGTTTAACAGAACAAAATTGTAGTTGCTGGGACATCAGTGTGACAGTACGAAGTAATCAGGCAGCAAACTTTGTTAAACACAAGACACTTTTTGGAGATAAGGAGATCCCAGGGGAGAGGTTGGAATCTGCTTAACCTAAAAATTTTATCTAGAGCTGCAACAGGTAGGGAACTGGCACTCGGGAAAGATGCCTGGGATGTGTGTGCTGAGAAAATCTCTTTACAAAATGGGGACAATTTCTTCTCCCTTCACTCCCACAGGCTTGTTCTTTGTTAAGGAGACACTTTGTAAAAACAGAGGAAGACCCTTCAAAGGCTGTGTTACAGACTGGTAGCTTTAAGCCTTTAAATGGGAAAAACCCTTCAGTCCCACATCCTTCTTTAGGAAGGTCTGAGTGTTTCCCCCTCCCTTCTCTGCATTCTTTCCTCCAGGCTGCCTCTCTGTTGCTGCTCTCCAGCTGTGCCTGCCTTCATCAGCAAGTCCACACCTTGCTGTGTCTATCACAAATGCAAGGTAGATAATGAATCTGAGAGAAGCAAAATTAAAATAGAGAGAAAACACAGAGCTAGCAAGAAACAGAAACATTAAAAAAAAAAAACCAACCACCCAGGAAAAAAGTGGGAATAATATCAAAGTAGATGATTTTTGTTGTATCTTTCATACAAGCTAATCTTGAAAGGAACTGCAACAAAAGCGAATGTGTCATCTTAGAAGTGCACTCCAAGCTAATGAGATCCTTTAAAAACCATCTCCTTCAAAGCTGTGCTACTCATACATTTCAGGTCATGTTTGCAGATACAAAAGCAGAGGCTTCTCTTCCTCTCCATTACCGCAGAGCATATTTTCCACTCCTCAATTTCTGCCTGATAATAGCCCTGGTAATAGCAGCCGCAGCACAGTGAAAGCTGAAAGAACTGCACCTGACATCACTTGTGCACATCAGTGGGGCATTACCACCACCCACTGTTCCTCTTCTTTGAGGAGAGGGTGAATGTGGAAGTGTTAGAAGTTTTGTCACAAATCCCCTGTTTTGAAGGTGAATCCAAATTTTCTGCCTAACTGTGACACCCGAATTTATAGATGGCATGTGAAATTCAATGGAAAACATCTCTGAGTCCAGGTAGCTCCACAGAAGAACAGCGAGCAGCTGAAGTACGTGGTTATTTATGGCATGGTGAGATATTATGGCAAGCTGTCTCCTGCTATATTTATGGTGGCTTGTTCTTCCCTCAGCCCAGCGAGTACACATGGTACGTGAGAGATTGAGTGGGAGGAAAGATGGCTGAGCTCCAGCGAGTGGAAGTCAAAGGCAGAGCTGTGTTAAGTCTGAAATTGTACACACCAGGCAGTGGGAAGTAAAGATAACTTCCCCTTCCACCCTTCCATCTGTGGGTGACTCATCGCCTCCAGGGTGAAACCCAGTGATCTCTGCTCCCAAACTTTTCTCACTGTACGACCTTTTCAGGGAACAGTGCTGGTAGGGTTGAGGTCTGTGAGCCTCCTTTGCAGGCAGAGCAGCTCAGAGATGGATGCAGAGGAGGTAACACCGAGGTGTTTTCCACATATCAGACTTGCTCTGCAGGCTGCCAGGAGCCCAGGAGAACTGTGGCCTTCTGGAGTGACTCAAGCTTAAGCTCACTCTTTCTCTCCCAATTGGCACTGCAACAAGCACGGAGGGACTGCTGATTCACACCAGGCTGCTGAGCCTTGCAAAAGAATCCAGCGTGATAAATTCCTTTTATGCCACCTGTGCTCTCTCCAGCCAGCAGCCACCGCTGCAGTGCCTGGAAGTGTCGTGCACTGCCCTAAGGCACACAAGTTCAATCCAGCTGCTCAAACGGGACACAGACACCACTTTTTAAGGCTTTTTGGTTTCACCAGTAATCTCTAAAACCCTGCAGGTCTTTGAAGAACACTTTCAAGATGCTGAGCGCGTTTTCACGGGTTCAATCAGCCTTCTGCAGGGAACATGGTTGAGCTGCATGCTGCTTGCAGTGCAGACTGAGATGTCAGTGGTACAGAGTAAAAAAAAAAGTATTGAGGCACACAAAGAACCCTCAGATCCCTCCCCAAAGGGCTGATTTGGATAGAGGCTGACACACAGATCTCTCTGGCTAAGCTACACAGAAAGGCTTCTTCCTCTCCTGGGAAAACCTGCTCCGAGACTAGCTTGACACCCTCTAAGACACTTTGACAAGTTTCAACAGCTTCTATGGAAGGACACTGGCTGCCCAGCCTGGTTGCTTTCCTCCCAAACTTAGACTGGCTACAGGGTTTCCAGATTTCCTCTCCAAAGGCAAGCATATGTGATAAAAAGTCCCCAAAGCTGAATCCGTCTTTGGGTTTAGGATAAGGCGTGATTTCTGAAAAACACCATTGAATCAAATATCCTGCTGTAGCTTAATGCCAGAAGTCCTGTGGTCCCTGCACTAACCAAACTGCTCAAGATATGCTGGCATTTGGCAATTTAAGACTGAATATGTATATTTAAAATTTTTTTTAATAAGCTCTGCTATAGTAGGATTCATTTTACAAACACCTTCGGATTTCTGACACTGTGCCACATCTGGATTTACTTATGACAGATTACAGATCTGGTTTACAACATTCAGCAGGAGCTTCCAAGCATTGTCCCATGACTTCACTCAGCATTGCTGCAAATCCCACCAGGACGATGCCAAGTTCCCCCAGCTCTGTGAGGACCCTCACTGGCTTCCACCAACGTGGCAGATTTGTGCAGCTGAAGAAGTGAGTATTAAGATGATCTGAAAAAATAACACAATTACCTGACATCCAAACTTCATTCCTGGGTTTCTTCTTCTCCCTAATCACAGGGCAAAAAGGGAGAAACCTGCGAGGCTGAGATTCGCAGTCCCAGATTTGTTTTTGTAGCACATGGTAAAGGGTTCTTCTTGATGATTAATTACCTTTTGCTGGGGATGACCACATTTAAAGTGTCTACTCTAATTCTTTCAGATCTGCCTTTGATAACAATGACCACTTTGTGTTGTTGATACAGCTGTGGTTTCTGGCAGGGACAGAAGCAATTGCTCGAGCTGGTCAGATCCACAACAGGCTTTTGAGATCTGGAAAAGGGAGGCCTTGATTTTAAGCCTGTGCAAGTTTTACTCTTTTAAAAAGCTTTCTGAATTGCCCAGATCTTCTGAGGCCAGTAAAAACTGCCCAGCTCTAGGTACTGTGGGACATCAGGACATTTGTAGCTGGAAGATGCCCTCTGAGAGGTTGGTCTGCAGTGCCTGGAGCTGCATGCCAGGCAGCATCCCTTGGAAACAAGAGCAGCTCTCACATTGCAGTGTCTAACCCGTGCCTCCACTGCCCCAGGACTAAACTTAACAGTGCAGGAGTGAACAAAAGCTGGGGGAGGCTACACAGACCAGCACAGTTTTAACAAAGCCATTTTCCTGGGTTGCGAGGCAATGGATACTCCAGTATCCATAGTGACAGAGGAAAAAACCCACCCAAAAACTAATAAACCAAATTCTTTCCTTTTCCGCTGCCAAGCTGTGGATTGACAGGTATTTAAACACTCAATGCTCATTCTAAAGATGGAAAAGACAAAGTATTTCACTTGCTGTACACTTGTTAGATGCATATTTTGGCTCAGCTTGAAAACATTTCACAGTTCATGCAGTATTTGGCAAGAGACCTTTCAGCTTTCCTTCCCCACAGACTGGTTTTATAGCAATTAAAAGATGTAAATAAATTGCACACATCATTTCTCTGTCACTCACACCCAGACACACCTTTACTAACATGGACAGAGCGTTATTGATAGTGCCCACATGAAGAACTGCAAAGATGAATGATAAACATAATTTATTGTACATCTTTCACCATGTCACCTGCACTCTTCAAGTTAATCCACCTCAGATGGATTATTTCTAGCATTCCTAACCTCTGAGCAGTTTCCAACAGCTGCTTTTATAGTTTTTTTTTTTCCTTTTCTTTAGCTATTTCCAAAAAGGGTTTCTTTTTTTTTGTCTGAAATTGGCATTTTCACTCCTAGAGTAAATACTACTTAATACTCATTGAGTTCAACGTGTTCCTGTCCCAGGAAAAGTATAATTTGGACAGAAGATCCTGTATCTACAACAGCTTCAGCTTTCATAATATGGAATTTCCACCAATGAGTAGAGGAGACTGTTGACCTTAGGAAAGACTCACCAATCCAGTTCTTTCAAGTCACCTAACTGGATTAAAATACAGTAGTTACTTAATTTTGAAGGCTATTTTCTTTGTTTTCTGCTTTTCATGCCTTTACAGTCCTCTGAGATAATTTCCAAGATATTGATC
The DNA here is from genome assembly GCA_013400915.1 of Pardalotus punctatus. Taxonomy (NCBI): domain Eukaryota; kingdom Metazoa; phylum Chordata; class Aves; order Passeriformes; family Pardalotidae; genus Pardalotus; species Pardalotus punctatus. The sequence continues at coordinate 25,272 of VZTX01018084.1, read as the reverse complement.
CACAAAAATGAGCCAGAGAAACTTCATGTTTTGTAAGAAAATACTCTCCTGAAATTGCTCAGAGCAAGGTCTTCCCAGAAATATCAAATATTAAAAGTTCATAGAGAGCTGGCAAATCTACGGTAAATATTTGAATCTGAGCCCTGTGGTCTAACAGACCCTGGATCTTTTAAACACGATTCCTTTTTCACAGGGGGAAAAAAAAAGCTGTTTATGATATATTTAGAGCTTCTAGAACTATGATTCTATAGGTCTCTCCCATTCTCTTTACAGGCCTGTGCAGCTGGACTCATTCCTAAGGATGAGGAATAGATAAAAGAAAAGGGGTGGGAAAAAACCACCCAAACCCATCAAGGTGCTTTGAATTAGAAATCTCACACCCTGTGCTCAGAATACATGGTGTTGTGCTGGCGTATAAAGATGGGATAGGAAAAGATCTGGTAAATAAAGGTTCATTCCAAAGTGATGCCTCAAACCCCCCACCAAAGTTCCCTGCAGTTTCCTGATACCAGCTCTCACATGGAGATTACAGTGTCAATCGGGGTCCTTAATGAATTTTTTCAGAATGTAAAATCTATCCTACAGATACAAATATTTCTCTAGAATAGAGAAAATTATTTTTCTATTTTTCTAGAAGAGAAAAAATATTTGAGAGCCTGTAATCATAGATTGTATCATAAATCATAGATGTTACATAGAGATCTAGTGTTTGGATGGCTTTCTCTCACTTTCAATACAAGTCTAAATGCTCTTCATGAAATGTGTGGTTTAAGTATCCAGAATATTAAGTCTCTACACACAAAATGTATCAGTGATTACAAAGAGGCAAATTTTCCCCTTTCTGGACCAAGACAGCTGCCAAAACCTGCAAGGAGACAGTGCTCCAGCTTCCCTCTCCCCAGCCTTCCTATTCCTGCGACCAGGCTGCCCGAGAGGACAGAGAGAGCTGGATCCACGCAAAATGAATTTTCCCCCTTCACTTTCCTGTACAAGGGGCCTCTCCATTCTTTGCCCCAGTGCTCAGTCCCAGAGCTGCAGGCTGCTGCCTGGAAGTTGTGAAAACAGACAGCTTAGGGGCATTGTACACTCCTGAAACCTGAGCGTGCTCCTAAGTGTCATTACTCATCCAGGCAGCTTTTCTTTCCCTGGCTTTGGCGAACTTTCCTCTCTGAATCCTCAAGTGCTTCAAGGGCTGGAGAGCTGCCAGCCACCAGCTGCACAGGATCTTAAAGAAACCCGGACCCATTTTCAGCATTTAGGAGAGCAAACAAATACATTAAAAGAACAAAAAAAAAGCAAATTGAGCAGATTCAAAATAGAAGGGAGAAGTCCTCTGTCTCATTTCCCCACGACGTATCCTTTACTTTCATCCCCATAAGAAAAAAGAAGTCTTTAGAAACCAATATGAAAATAGAAGCTGAACATTTAAGAAGATTTTGTGACATCAGGGAAAAACTCAGAAGGGACAGTGATCTCTGAGCAAGGCTTGATCCCTGGAAACCCAAGCACAGCTCAGCAGGGAACAGTGCAGCATTGTGGAGCAAAAGGAAGGGTTTTGCTTCCTTAGCATCAAGGATCTGCTCTGAAATCATCTGGAGGAAGTGGGATTTGGTTCTCCTCGGGGAGGAGAAGCAGCACTTTTTGCAAGCTGCAAAATGAAATCACGGCTCATGGCCCAAGTTCCCCATTCCTGGGAAGAGCAGCCCTATTCACATCACTACAAAGCCGGAAAAGAGCAGAGATAAAAAGAACAAAACAGAGATCTGTCACTGCAGCCTTGCCAGCATTTTCCTGAAGGAAATGCAAGAGGGTACCTGAGCTTGTCTGCAATGAAGATCACCCTCCTTTCCAGCAGCAAGGAGGCAAAGACTCTGCTCAGGTGCCGCACGCTGAGGGACGTGAACAAGGACTCGAAATCAACGTGCTCCAGCCTGGAGTCCAGGGGCCGCCGCAGCTCGATGACCTGTTGGGGACAAAAGGAGCACAAGTGAGCTCTTGCTGCCCACCCAGACCGTCCAAGAAGGAATTTTCACAGCTTGCAGCCCTCACTGAGTGCTGGTGAGCGCCACACAGCAGTGAGTCCTCAAACACAGGCTTTCCAAAGGATTCCCATAAATCCTTCTTCCAGATGAAGAGGATCCAGAGTCCACTCCAACAGGCACAGCATGAGATCGGCCACAAGTTCTTCCCACTGGATGGAGGACAGGGAGCTCTTCACAAGGAGGAAAACTAGTTTGTGTCCAGCTAGGAGTGGTTTTCAGCCTTTCTGGTATTCAAGCAGCAGAATGTCATGGAGCCTTTCAAATCTACACTCTGGCATTTATGGTTACGATTTATTTATTTTTTTTTACTGCAAGAATCTGGATGCCTAACCTCCTGACCATAAATTTTTTATATCAGTTGCAGACAAGAGCAGCCTGTGGGTATTTTTCTTTGTTCATATCTACTTAAATAATGCCTGTCACACCACCTTAGCACTTCATACTCCTTATCTTAGACAGATGCTTATCTTAATTGTTTGTGAAAGCCTCCAACACCACACATTTCATAAATCCCACAAGAAAATTACTCTAGTTCTGAACTAGCCTTACCAACACCAAGCCTGCAGCTGAAACATGTCAGTGGCAAATTACTTCAATTTCTTGTTGTCCTACTCTCAGTATACACTTAGAACAACTGGTCACATTCTTCTCTGTAGGAAACTTCTTGTGTATTGAAAGGTTATCACGTGTCTTCCTTTGTCCTTTGTTTTCTATATTAAGTAAACAATTTTCTCAAGCTTTGCCTCTATTTTTTAGACCATTTAGTAAGCAGAACTGCCCTTCTGGGGCTTTCTCCTACTGGTTGCATTTTTTGGAAAATGATACTCTAAATGAAATTCTATCAATACTGGCAAGCAGAAAAATTGCTTTCCTTTATTATCCATCCCTTCTTTTGCTTTCACAATGAAGGATTTTGTCTAAATAATACCACACTGTTACTTTTGCTCACTTTATGGCCCCCTATACCACCAGATCCTTCTCTGAATTACTGTTGCTCACTCAGTTACTTTCATGCTGTATTAGACTACTCCTTTCTTCTTCCCAGCATTTTGCTCTTGCCCATATTGATTTTCACACCAAATCTTCAATATTTAGAATCATTTAGATTGGAAAAGATCTCTAAGATCATTGAGTCCAACCTTTGACTGATCACCACCATGAGTAGACCACAGTGCCACATCCAGTCATTTCTTGAACACTTGAACACATTTCTTGAATTTAGGGGAGTGGGGCACTTGGACTTTTAATCCCTTACCCTCCAAAGTGCCTGCAACCCTTCCCAATGCTGTACTGTGTAAATGTGGAGTTGATGCCATCAATCAGAGAATTTGTGGGCAGGGTCCTAGAAACAAACCAGCCACAACATTTTCACAGCACACCATTGGGGACATTTTTAACCAGCTGTGCATGCACTCTGCAGTAATTTCATTTAGCTGGGACTGTTTTCAGATGGATTGAGGGGTATGTCATCGTGTAATGCTATGCTGAAAGCCCTCAGACACAACTTTATCATCTCACTTTCCTCCCTCTCACATTCAAGCATACCATGCCCAGCAGCCTGTTTCCCCCTCCCTGAGATGGGGTCTTTACCTCTGTTCCTGAGCCTGGCAAGAAGTTCTTGACTGTAATTGTCCTGCCCAAAGCTGGGAAAGGAGCCTCCATGACGCTCCTCATGAGAGGCTGCACCAGGGCTGGGGAAATGCCCCGTCTCTTCTCAACCTCATCCAAGATCTGAAATAAAAGCATGAGGACACAAAAGCACATAAATCAGGAGGAGGGAGATAACACCAGGAATGAAGTCCACCAACATCCATGTTCTCTCCTTAACCCAGTGTCAACATGGAGCTTTGTATCAAAAGAAAGAAGGCAAAAGGTGCAGCTGAAGACCTTTGATTTCCTCTATCACGAGAAACACAGCTCCAGTGAGGTCACTGTAAAGCTGACAATTTGCAAACTGCCCACCACACTCAGAGTCAGGACTCCACCTTTTCACCTCCTTTGCCTTCTGGTAATTCTGCTGAAGGAAGAAGGCAAGCGGTGACAATCTAGTTTTCCTATTGACTGTGCTCTTGCTAGGTTCTGGAATTAGCACATGGTTGCCTCACAACTCCATTTAAGGCCCTTTCTTCAGCTACTGGCTTCCCTGATCCCCATTCTTTCAGGTCCCTCTTGACCTACAGCACAAATTCCCTCTCTTTCTTCCCCCTCACCTTAGAGAAGAGATTGAAGCATCCGAGGCGACTCACAATGCAGTAAACTTCTGGGAGACGCTTCCCTTTCCCACTGGGCTTTCCAGAGAAATGCAAATACACACACAAAAAACACCAAGGAAATGTCAGAGTTACAACTACTGCAAAGATAGAGTGACTGGTGTCTTAGTTGTGCATCTCACTGGCTGGCTCAGAAACTGGCAGACATTTGACAGGGTGGTGCTGATGACAACCTGGCTCAAACCCTGGTGCACAAGAAACAGTGGGGAGAAATGGGCACATCCACAGTCTGGTCCCAACTTAATTAAATCAAAGGACAAAGGCGAGGCAGACTGCTCTAGAGAGACAACTCTGAGCCTACAGCACCAGCACAGGTTTAGACAACTGTTAATAGCTAGAAAACCTAAAGGGGATAAACCCTGCCTTCACCTTAGGGGTGGAACAACAGCCCATGGCCATAGTTAAGGGCTGGTACAAGGAAAATACAAGAGAGTTATGGCTGGAGTGGAGGATGGGACTCAGAGAGGGACTTTGGCACTGAGCAGAAGAGAGCAAAGCTGCTCTGCTGCTGCTCTTTTCATTCCACACTGAAAGAGAAGAGCAGCAGCTTTCCACTTTCCAGAATGGGTGCCAGTAACACCAACCCCACAGAAGGCTGCACCTCCAGGAAAAGAAAAAACCCAGGGATAATTACCAGCAGCCTCCTACAATATCCAAATCGCCTGCTTCCATCTTCCCCCGTCAGGACAAATGAGAATGTCTCACTGCAGAAAGAGAAACCAGAATGACAAGATACCCATCGCTCACAGTACCAGTCTCTGACATATAAACCCAATAAACCCACAATATTTCTGCATTTCCCATACACCCCTTGCAGAGCTCTGCCCAATCTTCTACCATAACAGCTCTTATATTTCATTAGCTTGATGGATAAACCTGTTTCTCATGAATCAGGATGCAAAGTACAGTACTTACCTGGCAAACTGATGGATGGGGGCCCAGTCCTTTGCATCAGGGAAGCAAAACTGGGGAATAGCTTTCAACTGATCTTCTGCCTCACGCATGAATTTGAACGAGCGCTCAAGCTAGCAGAACAGAGAGAAGGAATGTTTTCAATTAGTCATGTGGGGATGGAATGACTTCAAATATTTTTCCTGTGACAAATGAAGAGGTGATGACAGAGGCTAAGCTTCTGCCTGGAAGATATTAAAATTTCTGTAATTCTGGCTCACCTAATCTTTAGATATCTCAAGGTGACTCTGTGCCCCCAATTCCACCATGCCCTTTCTCTGCAGCACCTGCCCCTGCTACACTGTGCCTCTAATCTGGGACACAACTTCCAGCAAGTGGTGAGAGAACTGAGGTCTGAGGGGAGTTCTGGTTACAACCCATTTACAAACACTCTGTCACACTGGCTCTGTGTTTCTCCCATTCCTTTTTCCCCATTTTCAGCTAGGCTATCAGTGAAAGCTGCTCCTTCCCTTTCCGAGCTTGTGTCTTCTCCCAACCATCAGTTTTCTTTAAAGAGGAAAGGGGGAGAAAGGGAACAGCTACACAAAACTCATAGCCAAGGGCAGCAACTGATCTAAATCAGCTGCTCCTCCAGCAGTGAGCAACACCACGCCAGTTCTCAGGTGAGGACTGCAGCCCCTCCATCTGCAGTCTCCCCGAACACTGACACAGCAGAGGGGTCACGGACACAACACGTGCCCGACAGAGAAGCTGCAGCTCCTCCAGCTGTGCAAGGGCACCACAGAAGCCGGGGCAGCTCAGGCAGACCTTCAGCGGGAACTGCTGGGTGACCTCAGGGATGTAGGCAGCCCCAGCCTGCTTCTTGTGCAGCGACACCACCACGAAGTACTCGAAGAGCTGCCTCTCCTGGTACTCGATCAGGTCCCGCTCCAGGCTCTGGTAGCGCGGGGTTTGCTTCAGCCGCGATTTCACGTGCACCAGGCGCTGGCTGTGAGCTACGGGAACAAGGAAAACAGGCTCTGACTTTGGCTCTTTGCACGGAGCATCAACAGGGCTTTGCAGAGACTGGGGGATGAACTTGGAATCACCTCGCTGTGCTGGCTGTGTCGGTGGCTGAGGAAGAGGTGGGAACCGTTTGGAAGCTGCACTATAAATATTGACAGAGATGGGCTATGATCTTGTGCCATCGCCCTGAAGAACTTCGGCAGCAGAAGGATTTCATGGATAGCTTTCACAGCTGAAACAGCCCAAGCTGAGATCCACAGAGGACATTACAGAGCAGATAATGTCTGGGCATTCGTCCTAGCGCCCATTGATGCATTTTTCAAAGCCAGCACAGTGAGGTGATTGATCAGCTTGGTTCAGAGGAGGCTGTGGGTAACAATCCCCACGGTTTTACAAGAGCAGCACTTGGGTCAGGCCAGGGCTCTGCTGTCTGAGTAATGCTGGGGACTCCCAGCTTCAACACACAGGCTGGGCTGGAGGCCAACAACAAAAAACATGTGAGAAGAGGTGTAAATGAAAAATGCTGGCTCATGCCAGTTCTTCCTGCTCCTAAAACTAGTCTCTCAGTGCCATGCTTCTACAAGTTCACCCAAAACAATGGGAAAACGAGAAAAATTGCCAAGGAAGCTGTAACTGCAACACACACATGAGCCACAGGACAATAAACATTCCAGCATGGAAAGTAATGAAAAGTTGCCTGCTGAGAAGAGGCCAGATGAGATTCCCTGAGACCACCCCCCTGCTTTGTTTTACAGTTGCATCCCAAATTAAATCTCCATGATGTCTCCCTTACCCCTAGTACAAAAGAAAGAAGGAATCAACTACAAGCAGAGATTACAGCACATTCTGACAGCTTTGCTTTTTGGGAAGGTGGGTGGCAATGCAACAGCTGAGATCCAACAACAACCAAAGAGTCACTACAGTCACTACAGGAATCTAGTTGGGAGACAGGACTTCCTGAGAGATGGTGTATACTTGTCGATCTTTTGTCTGATAAAGTTGTGCCACTCATGGGCTATTCCAGACAATGTCATTTAAAGCAATCTTGAGGTGCCCCTTAAATCAGAAAGTGTAACAAACCCTGGACAGTTAAAGCCCTGGAAAGATGGCTTAGACTCCTTTCTCTTGTCCCCTATTATGCTGTTTGCTCTGGGGCTGTAAAGCTTCAAAAGTTTTCAGAAGCAGTTTCTGTTTCACCAGGGACTCCAAAAGGAGCGGTGTCACAGCAATGCTGAGTGCTTCTGAAAAGCTTGCTCAAGATCTGCACTGTTTATATTCCATGCAATCTGCTGAAGATACCAGAATTTTACTGCTGTCATCATGGCAGAGTTTGTCTTCCAAGATTTTTCCTTCCCAAAGGTCAGCACTTCCAGCTCTGCCTGCAGCCTTATGATTTACTGGGTCTCAGATGATGTACAGGGACTTGCCAAGCAGAGGTAGCTGGCTGGTGCCATTGGACATAAAAAGTCCCAGATTCAAGAGACTTGCTAAATCATTTCACTTTCCTCTTTCAAAATAGGGAAGTCAACGGTTCAACAAGGCACAAAGCAAAATACAGGTGTAGTTAGAGCAAACAGCAAGTGCCAGAGCCCCTGTTCACACTTATGTGGACTTGGATAGTCACTCAGAGCCAGGTATGGATCTGGACATTGCTCAGAGCCCAGTGCTGGTGGGTTTGAAGTGACTTCACATGATCTCCACCATGGTCTCTCTGGGGAGTCTGAGCTGCAGTTGCAGACAAACAAGGATGATGCACATGATTCACTATGGCAACAGCAACAGACAAGAGTTCAGCTCGTCCTGGCCACATCGACACTGTGTTTCTCAGCTAAATCTGTGCATGGTCTGTATTTCACAACACCACATCTCCAGACAATTGTGAAAGTAATTTCTGCACCATCCAGGTGCAAATCCTCTCCTCTCCCCAGGCTGAGAACCTGCCAAAAGGCAGGCAGTGGCACTAATTCTCAGCTTGATCTTGCTAACATAGCAACACAGATAAAAGATTTCAATGCAGAGGAAAGCAAGAGAATACAGTAGTTCTTGAGTGGGAAGCTGTGCTCACAAGAGGGAACTCAGTCTGAGCTTTCACTTCTAAAAATCTGAAAGAGAGTAAGAACGAGCATTCCCATGTACAAGGCACTGTGGCTGACACAACTGCTGCTCATGCCTGACTTTTTGGCTTGGAACTGACCTGCTATCCAGATCAGAAGTGCCTGTGAGTCAGGAAACTTCAGAATCTGAGGGAGTTTCCATCTTGCGTTCTAACTCTGCCAGGATTTTGAATTTTTGAATTGCCACACAAATTCCCAGAAGATTGTAATGTCCCCAGCATGTGCAGGGGCTGATTACCAGCACAAGAAGGTTTCAGGAGAGCAGGATGGAGACCAGTACATCAAACAGTCCTACCAGAGTGAAGCAAGCAATGCAGTGCTTTATCCCAACCTAGCCAGTGCAGGAGAGTTTAACCAGCAATAAATCACACAGTCCAACTCCGTTTTCCTAGCTAGCCAGTTTGGCTGGTGGCTTTTCTCCCTTAGTAAACATGTGTGGGGTGTCTGAATATTCAGTCTTACACAACACTGCTCCTGCCAGTCTGGTCACACATTTTTGACTCTGCACTTAGAGAAATCTCACTGTATTTCCTCAGTGTCCAACATTCCTCCTAGGAAACTCAGTCAACAAGGAGCTTTGATGGGAGTTGGAAAAGATATTTGTTTTGGGCTCCTATAGCCCTCTGCCCATGGATTTTTCCTCTGCACTTGAGATCTTTGAGATTGAGATCTTTGTCTTCTCACTGTGTTCTATGCAAAATCAAGCTCATTCTCCAAAGGCAGAACACAGAGGAGAGACCTTGTTCCCTGAGCTCAGAGCAGAGTTTATCAGAAGCCATTTGCTCTCTTCACACATTTGCCTTACCTTTCAGCTTCTCTTCAGTGTCACTGTCTGATTCACTGTTTTCATCTGTAACTAAGAAAAAAAGAAAGGGGAAGATGAATTAAGGAAAGTCTGCTCATAAGTGTGCATTTTTTGTCATTGGCATGAGAAAGCCAGGCCTGGCAGCTTCAGGGGGAAGCAGTTTAGGTCCCAAGGGCCTTGTTTTTTCCAAGGATGCACAAACCCACAGACATTTAGCTTACCAACACTGGTATCTTCCCATTCATTCACGGAAAAAAACAGCCAAACACCAAACAAACAACAAAATCAATTTTACACAGCCAGAGGATTTGCATAAAGAATAAAATGACAGAACAGTATTTACCCAAGTCTGTACAAGCACAACACCAAGGCAAAACACTCATTAATATGCAGTTGTTTGTGGAACATGGGATAAAACCAAGAAAAGAAACAAACAAAAAGTTGTCAGACTGAAACAGACTCAAGGTCTATATGGTCCAATAACCTATTTCTCTGAATAATGCTTCTGATGTTTCAGGGAGGAGTATAAAAGGTCTGGGATGCTTCCCCTGAAAGTTCATATAAACACACTCATCCACCCTGTGAGTGCCTATGCTTTATGAAATAAGATCAACAGTAACAAATAATTGTGGGAAACAAATGGAGGTGGTCACCTTTTGCTGGAAACTGAAGTGTTTTGGAAAAAAACCACTGTGTTGGAAAGACATAATCTTAATTGTTACAGAGATGAGATGCTTAAAAGTAATTGCTCTGAAGTGTCTGAATGCTCTGGGCAAGTTGTTAATTGACAGTGGGAGGCTGAAAGTCTCAATCCTGCTATGATGGAGATGGTCCTGCAGTCAGTTCTAGAAACTCTGATTCCCAACTGAGGCTATTTGTTTATTGGGATGGTGAAAGAACCAGGGCTGTTCCAGAATCTACTGTCTTCCATTGGACAGTTCACTGAAGTGACACATTCCCACAAAATATTTTAATCTCAACAAATCAGACTCTTTGGACAGAACATTCTTCTCCACAGCTTCCAGCATGTTCCAGAAATAAACATCAAAAAGAGGGGACATGTTTGGTGTGACCGATAAGGTTACCATGCAAAGGCATGGAATGAAAATGAAGCAAGAAAAACAGAAAACTTCCATTTTAATCAAAGTCCTTTGGGCAGAGGAACAGCCCTTATCTTACCAAAAAACAAACTGGAAACCCCAACTCAATCTCAGTCTGGACTTGAAGAAGTGCTAGAAAGTGTCACATAAATCACTAAGCCAGTCTAAAATCTAAGGCAAGTCCTCAGAAAGTCTGAGGTGTATGATGATTTAAAGCTCCTTTACCTTTCCCTGAATTGCTCTCTGTAGACTGCGACAGTCTCTTGACACGTTTCTTTCCCCTCCGGGCCTCATAAATGGCATTGATTTTCAACACAAGCTGCTCAGCAAACACACAAACAAACAAGGTTAATTTTCTCCCCAGGCAAGAAATTACGTTAAGATTTCATGAAAAGTGCTCTTTTCCCCAAGCTTGGCCATATTGAAACTCTTCACTTGATGGCCCAGCGTGCACAATTCCCAGGATCTACCCTGCAATGCCACACTCACTCTGGTGCAGCAGGAGCCAGGGTAACAAGCCCTGATGAAAGGCTGTACCTCAAAGCTTTTCCACCGTGTGCAGCTGTACCAGCTTGACACTTTCCACCTCTCCATACCATGATCCATGCTCCAGGGAGCACCAGAGGATCCCCTGGAAACCTGTCCTGGTCTGCAGCTTTGGAACCTGCAGAAAACTGCCTGCAGGATGACTGAAGCAATTGAGAAGGGTGGAAGCCAGTGATACTGAAGTATTTTACACTTCTGGTTTCTTTGCAAATCCTGTCATCCCTGTCTTCCCAGCTGACCAAGAGAGAGGACATTTCAGTGGCTCCTTCAGTGCCTCTGGTGTCCCTGTCCATTCCTGAAGGGGAGGGGAACTGCAGCAGAGCCATGCCAGGCTTCCTGCCTGAGCAGCCCTGCCTCCTCCTCAAGGTCCCAGGACATGGCCACAGCACTCAGATTTATTCCACAAATGGAATAAATTCAGATTCCAGATTTACTTCCACACATGTCTTGAGAGCTCAAGGTAAGGCAGGCCCAGCACCTACTTGGTCAGGTAACTCTGAATCCAAACACTGAAGTGGGAGGGAGGATGCTCTGATGTGGAAGTGCAGCCTTCACCCAGATGTTCAGCTCAAGCCTCAGGTGATGCTGCCCTTGTAAAATCTCAGTAAATCTCAGGTCTGAGCTGGCCCTGCAAGACTGCTCAGTGGCACTGTGGGGTAAATAAATACTTGGAAACCTCTTTTCAATGGACATAAAAATACTGTGAGCACACTGACAGAGCTCAAGCCCATGCACAGATGTGTGGACATACTGGGAAAGAAAACCCTCAACATTTGCAGCGTTTGGCTCATTGCTGAAAGGCTGAGGCACACAGAGAGGGCATTCAAAAATCAGATATGCAAACATGAACACGGATCTGGCAACCAGAAAACAAAGAAGAAACACAAACACATCCCTTTTTCCCCAAATGAAAGCTGTGGGTTCGGAAAAAAATCACCACGGACTGTCCTTGGTAGCCCCTGCTTGTCCTGCAAAGACCAGGGTAAGCAACTGTGTTTTTATAACTGTGTTTTTGAAACATTCAATAGATAGACTGCTGCCAAACCTCATTTGGACTGAATACACATCCTGCCAGATACGAAAGAAAATAAAATTTAAGGAGAGCAACGCTATATCCAAGTAAGAAATAGGAAATGTTGCTGCAGAAAATACTCATAAATGCAGACAACTCCTTTTTGTCACTTAATTGTCATTATGTTTGTTGCTTACCTACAATTGCACCTTACCTTAAATTATAAACAGCCAGTTCATGAATCAGAACGAGCAAAAAATAACAGATTTCCAGGAGGAAACAAACACACAACACACAGGCAATTTCTGACTGTCCCATTCAGGAAGCACAGAAAGAAGTATGATGGGGTACATCTTTTGCAAAATATGAACTGCTTTTTCCCCCTCTGACATGCTTCAACTTCTGTCCCAAAATTACAATGCCTTACTATTATTATTATTATTATTATTATTAATCTCTTCTGAAAGTCATGAAATCTCAGATGGACAAATAACTTCTTTGAAAGGTGCAGACATGTTTGTGTGCCTTCTCCTTCAGGCAGAAAGGGGGTTAAACACAAGTCCAGTCAACAGCCAGGACAACAGCTAATATTGCAGGGATGCCACACTGAAAATTAAAGAAAACATGGTCTCATACTCACTTTCCTGCCTGGAAGAAGCCAAACAAAAAAAGACAAAGCCCTAGATTTACCTTGGGAATCTTCCTTCTCCTCTTGCCGTTCTGAGAGTCTCCCAAGGAGAAGAAGGTGTCATCTGGACTGCTGGGGGTTGAGGGAGGGCTGATTTTGGATGGTGACCCCGTCCCATCACGGCTCAGTTTCCGTATGTCTGGCAGTTTGAAACTCCGCCGCTCCGAGTTTTGCCGGAAAAACATGGGTTTGGAAAGCAACTGGAAATGCAGGAGAAGGAATGAATGAGCACAGTGCCTCATTTATCTTTGCTTCACTGCTGACACTGTCAGAGCAGCAAATCCAGCGGGGCAGCCACAGCTCTCAGTTGTCCAAACAGCCTGAGAGTGCCCACGGATTTCTGCACGTGCGAGAAACCCATGCAGCCACCGGCAACACCAGGACCATCCTGACCAGAAATTTAACCATCCCATTTTCATTCCTGGACAGAACTCAAGCTCAGGGGTTGGCCAAGAAGGCCCTGCTCCAGTGTGAAAAGAAATCTCCTAGGATTTGGGTAATCCAGAGGCTGGGATTGTAAACAGGACAAGACTAACCAACCAACCACAGGCATTTGGGATAAGGAGCAGCTAGGCAGGAGGAACAGAGATGCAGTGAGAAAAAAACGGCTGTCTTTGACAGGAGCCAGAATCAGCTATTTCAGAGGGTACAAGAAATGCTGTTAGACAATTACAGAGACTGCTTTCCTCCTAAACTCATTAGCAAGTTCCGTGGGAGCACAACTGAAGAAGTTTAAGTAGCAGAGTAAAGTTCCTAAAGTCTCTGACCAAAAATAGCGTCAAAGAAGTAGAAAGCTCAGCTCCAGATAAAGAAGAGCAAACCACTTCTCACCAGAAAGATGCTCAATAAGAACATTTTTTTGTCTTCTCCTACAGAATTTCCCAGCAGTTATGACAAAGTAAATTGCACCTTTTGTGGGAATATCTGCACTGCCAGAGGATGTATCCTACATGGCATTAAGGAGTGTGGGGGAGAGTTATCCAACCTAGTTCTGAACAATTCACAGCAGCACCGTGACTGCAGCTGAGGCAGCATCACCATCTGCCTCCAGCAGCAGACATACTCAGCAGTTATTAGTCAGATCAATTAACTCATTCACGTTAGCTCAGATGTCTCTGGATTCGGCAGAAGACACTCAGCTCACAAAAATGTTTGCCACCCACAGAGAAGTCACGTTAAAATGAGGCTGTAAGGAGTCTTGGCACTGAAGAATCTCATTCTGCATCAGGGATAGGAGCTCCTACTAAAAGTCTGCTCAGACTCATTCCCCATCCCTGCAGCCTGGGCAGGCTCTCCAGCAGGATGCTGCTGGAGACAAACTCATTAGTTGCCAAGAGAGCTGCAGCATTTCCTTTCTGGCTGATGCAGATCATGGCTTTTAGATGCCAAAGCGTAATTACTCCTGTTCAGCTCTCTGGCTGGGAGCAGTATTTCTGGTGAGAGGCATTCCTGTGCAACCCTGCAGCCTCTTTTGACAGCACACCTGGGAAATCTGGGTGCACAGGTAAAGCTCTGTGAGGGAAATCAACATCCCAAAACTCATCTACATAGCCCCTTGCTGCTCTAGACCTAACAGCAACAAGGAGAACTGATTGAGAACCACAGAACAACTCTCACTTTAAAGAGTTGAATTATCCAAAGATGCCTTTGTTGCTGATTAAGCTGGTTGGAAAAGAGCAGCATGTCAAGAAACACTGCACATAAAACTTCTGAAAATGTTGGACAACAGCTCTAATCATCGTTGCTGCTTGGAAAGCATGAGAAAACCCTTTGGTCAGCAAAGCTGTCTTTAGATCCCTGCTGTCCACTCCAAACCCAACAAACCATTTCTATAAGGGGATGCTGGTTTGTTTTTTTACCTCACTGAAGAGCAAAAAAATCCCCTCCTATCACACTGTATTCTGTAGCAAAAGATATAAAGGAAAAATCCCTAACGTGATGAAGGTGTCCACTTTTTCCACACAGGACCTGGATTTCACCCAAAAACTTTCTGGAGCAGAAGATGCGGCCACTTGAATCAAAGTACCTTTGTGGGAGTCCCAGGTACAGAAGAGGTGGGGGATGCTGGGAAGGTCAGGACACATTTCTTCCCCAAACAGCGGCTGTTGGTCTCAATATCTTCGTAAGGGTTTTCCTTTGATGGTGGATCTGCAGCAAAAAGCCACAAGCAAGAGATTGTAAGTGCAGAAAATCTCTGAGGTTTGCCATAAAAATCTGTTTGGGGACCTGCCGGTCTTCTCCCACCCCCCACATCAGACATAAAGACCTGTTCTCAAGCATTCCTGCAATTGCTTCATTCTCTCCACAGCCCTAGAAGACCAGCTGCTGGCTGGACACTGTCCAAACCCTGACACAGACAAATGCAGCCATAGAAACGTATCACAGATACTACAGATGGAAAAGTTCCTTTTCCTGTCTTCAGAAGAGCTGTGATGTTCTGATGCACATTGGCGCATATTTCCTTCTTTCCAGTCCTCTGCTTGGAGTTGCTCAATGAAACTGTGACCTGAAGCATAAAACTGAAACTGTGAGCACAAAGGTGCTCTCTGTTTGAGCTGCACATTTAGGGGGACCTCTGATGAACAGTTAATTGGGGCTGAAGGGATGCCCTGCTCTTGGGCTCACCGCAGAAGATTAAATCCACTCTCTGCACATGCATGTCTATCACACAATCCAGGATTTCAAACACACCTACCGATCACAGAGACCTCAATCTCACCTCAATCTCTTTAGAAAGAAGGAAGGATTAAGCCACAAAAGTCAGGATGCTCTTGCACTGGAGGAGGGTGGCAGGGAGGGGACGTGGGACACAACATACACCTCTTTAGTAAATGTAGGTTCTTTTCTTTCCAGTACTTCTGGAGATGAGGCACACAACTAATCTGTGTCCTACACACCCAAAATCACATATAATGCACTTCTTATATCTCACTCCTCAGCAGTGCTGGGGTATGCAAGCCTAAATACATTCAGAAAACACAACTCTGACAAAGCAGGTTGTGACATCTCCACCCAAGCATTTAAGAAACCACTGACAAAGGCTTAGCCCAAGCATCTGCACAGGCAAACAATCTGTTATGAGCCTTGTCTCTTCATTGCCCTCATTTCATGGCACATCCCAGTGGACAGCTGGGACTTGAAGCAACTGCCTTTCTCTTACTGTCACACAATGCTGAGCTGAGAGCAAAGACAGGAGGTCAGTGGTGCTCCAAGGCTCTGGAGCAGGACCAGTAATGGCTGTGGGATCTGTCTAACCAGTGCACTGGGGCAGGAGTGCAGCTCAGGTCTTCAGACAAGGACAGAAACCCAAGTCTTTCCCAGCACTGTCCTCTCCAGTGGTTGGTGACACCGAGTGCTCCAGGGGGATCTGAGTTCACCACGGAGGAAAAGGCAAGCGGGTGTGACACCAGCGAAGCAAGGCTGCACTAACACTTTGTCAGCATTCTCCTGTCCCTGAAACTGGCTCCACTTTCTAATTTCAATGGCCTCTTCAGTATTGAAAATATACTTCAGCTGTCATGCAACTGGGTAGACCGGAGAAAAGAGAACAAGCTTGGGTTCTGTTGCCTGTCCCATCCTCAAACTGCTAAACAAGTCCAGCTAGCTTCAGTCTAGAAGAAAGAACACAATCTCCCTCCTTTTTACAAATAAACCTCGTCATCCAGCTTCCAGTATTCCAGGTAAGCAAAGGTGAACAGGGAAAAAGATGGTGCATGAAGGAAATCTGTGTGAATTGCTGGGAACTGGAACCATTATCCCACCAGCAGCTGAATCCCCCAAGTCACACATGTGACAGTGTGTGTGTGCTTGCATGTCCTGATGGACACACATGATTCTCTGTGGGCCAGCAGCAGTGTCCAGTGGCTGAAGCCTTGCTTCCCCCTGCTTTGGTGTGGTTTTCACAGGTTGTTTGTTTTGTGGATTAAACCTGTCTTGTGAAAAGCAAAATGGCATATTTTTGAGTTATCCCCGTCTACCCCTTTTCCCAAGCTTCCATGGTAACTGACAATTACCCAATAACTTTGTTTTCTTCTAATCTTTGCAACTAAAAGCTGGAGGGGAGAGGAATTTCAGGCTGATATTGGAGTTCCCTGCACGCCTGGGACATGGGGGTGTGCTTGTGTTTGAATAGATGGATTTGCCTTTACAGCCACCCTGTAATGCTATCCATGTTATTCCAGCTGACAAGGTGACCCTTACTCAGTGGTTTCTGAGACCTCACATCACGCCCCAACAACAGCAGCTGCTTAGACACTCCCTGTTCCTTTGGCCCCCCAAGTAAACAGGAGAAGAAAAAAAGCAAACATGAGGTCTGTAGCTCCACAAATGAGGCCGACAGCTTCAGAAATGTCAAAAAGGATGGACTGGAATTGCTTTGTCTGCCATCAGTCCCAAAGGAACACGATCCCTTTAAGAGTCCTTTCTCATCAAATATGATCAGATTTTATTCACATCAAAATAATAGTGCCTGGCCTGCTCCTGAGAAAGTGCAGCTCCTCCCATGCTGAAAAACACAGAGCACCTTTGTAGGATTACAGCTGCATGGCAAGAGCTGATGCAGCTATTCCCTTCCTAATCTGCTGAACACAGCCAAGAGATTTTTGCTGCACCAGCCTAGAGCTACTAAAACTCATTAAGGCTTTTTCAAGGGGGACACTTCTGTTCTGTGTTCCATCAAAGGCCACCTAACTCACAATATTAAAAAAGCACTATATAAATGGAGAGAGTTACAGGAAATAATCTTCAAAATGGAATTGATCTGACATTGAAGATAGAGAACGAAATAAAACTCAATTTCAAAGATTGTGGGACCTAGTTTCTTAATTGAAATGGCACCTGAAGCCATACACAATCCTGTTCCTGAGCTGTGGAACCAACTTCAAGGCTGTGTTTTCAAACTGTTCACATGCTCTCAGCAGTGACAAGATCACCACAATGGTCAGATCAGAGCTGTGAGAATTAATCCACAGGACTAAAGGAAGGCAGAGGAGAGACGCCAGCATAAAATAAAAGCTGGTTCCCATATGCCTCAGGTTTATCTTTGATGAGCTTTGAAGTATCCCGTCCATTTTTCCTATTACTCACCAATAACATGTGCAAAATGCATCCTGGTTTACATTTGGATAATAAACACACTTTATTCTGCACCTCTGGTGAATGCCTGTTGATCACAAGTCCCTGCTACTCAGGACTAGCAGCCAACTCGTTTCCCTGTGCAGAATTCCTACCCAGGATGTCTTCATAGACGTTCTCCTCGGATAAAGTGCGTGTGAGGGCCAGCTTGGTCTGCGCGTACCAATCCACCCGCCCGTTCTCGGATGACGACTGCAGCAAGTCTTCAAACTCATACGATTTCCTGCACCACAGGGTGGGGAGGAGAAGCAGAGGGATGCACTTAACCAGCATTTATAACCAAATTACAGCTAATTCACTCCTCCAGCGGGCACACAGCTGGCGAAATGAATTGCTGAGAACATTTCCGTGTTCGTCACTCACCCCATATGAAGCATGAAAAAGCAAAACTGAGATTGGCTCTTTTTATCAGCCACGCAAATAAAGGCATTTGGGGATGCCATAGATAATCTGGGTTGTCATGGCAATAGCACACTGTGAGGATGCAAGTGTTAAATGGCACATCCTGGAGCGCTGCAGAGAACCTGAGGACACGAGAGGTCCCATTTAAAGCACAGATTCCACCCTTGAAAGGTGTGAGAGGGCCCCCAAATCAGCTCTCTGAGCAGCACAGAAAAACAAAACTTGCTTGCAGAATGGTAGAAAGGGTAGAACCCCGTCCTCCAGGAGCAAACCCAGCAAGGTTTGTTTTCCTTTCTGCAAACAAGCCAGGAATTTTTAAGTGACAGTTTATACTGAGTGCATTAGAAAAGCTGTGTATTTTATGATCCCCACCCCAAAAATGTGTGACAATCATGTGGGAGGAGATAAAAGGCAAGCAAGAACTCCAGAAGAATATACACACAGCAGATTCACTGAGGTTTACTACAGACAGTGAAAATGCTGCAGTAGAAACTAGAGATTATCATTCCAAAGCCTGTTCCAGACCAGCTGTGGTCATCTTGTAATTAAATAGAGTTTCTGTTAAGAAAACCAAAACAAAACCCCAAACCCCTCAATTTTGGGCTTGAAGGTTAAGCCATGTAATATAGTGACTTTAAATCTGCCATGACTTCTCCCTCCACAGTTACCCTGTGGAGTTGTGCTGGCCACTCATACATTCTCAGAGAGACGACTGAGTGCTGGCTATGCTGGAGATTCTGAGCAAAAAGGGAAGATTTCTCTCTCTCAGAGAAAGATGGGAAGGTGGGACTCCACCATAAAGACCAACAGCTTCACGAAACACAGCCCAAATACCTGTGGTCAGCGTTGTTCTTGTGCTTCCCGCTCCAGAGCCTCCGGCTGACAGCTGATGGGGGAGGAGAGGAAGGCAGAGGAGGGGGAGGAATGGATGGCAGAGGGGGTAAATTTCTTTTATTCCTGACTGCTGGCACCCAGTCCTCTTCCCCCTCGTGTTTGAAAGTCCGCCGAGGCTTGGGCAGTGGGTTGATGAAGGGCTTCTTCTCCGGCACCCCTGGCTCTGTGTACACATTCTCCACCGTGCAGTGCTTGGATTTCACATGAGAAGTTCTTATCTCTTCTAGAGTCCCAAAAATTGGCTCGCTGATTTCAGAGTCCACGCCAAGAAGCCTCTTGTTGAGCTCAGCCCCACAGACGCTCTCGTGGCCCTCGGCAGCGGTGTGTCCTTGTGCTGCCTTCTCCTGCAAGCACTGTGGGGAATAGTAAGTACCAGGCAGCTGTGGCTGCAGCTCTGCTGAGCCATCTTTCAAAGCCTGCTCTAGCTTCTTGACCTGACTAAGCACTGAAAGATTCTCCTTCTGGCCCTCCCACTTCCCACCCTTCAGCTCCTTGCATTTTCCAGGGCTGAACTCCACTTCCTCATCCTTGTGCGCTTCCCCCTTTCGCTCGGCTGCTTGCCCTGCGCCTTTCTGAGCTCCTGCTTTCCGCTCGTTCTCTTTGCCTGCCCCTTTGCACTCCAGTTCCCAGCTCATGAGTCTCTTGGCCTCCACCTTCCGAATCACCAGTGTTTCCCCACTCATCTTCTCAGTTACACAAGGCATCTTGTGCTCCTCTTTAACCCCTGGCTCCTCCTCTCTGCGAGGAGCGGACTGCGTTTCCTTTTTCCCTTCCCATTCTGAGATTTTGTCCTTGATGCTGAAGGACTTATTCCTCAAGCCAATTTTTCCAGGTGACCGTATGTTCTGAGTGCCTCCTATTTGTCTCCTGATGATTTTATTGTTTTCTTTGACGTTCAGATCCACAGACGGGTCACTGATGATCATTTTAGGACTAAGCATGTTCTGCTGAAAGCAGTCTAGCCTTGGATCCAGCATCAAGTTCTCCAAGGCTCCCAGTGGGTTCTTCACCACAGAAGAAACTGGTTCAGCTTCAGGTGTTAAACCCAGGGCAACAGAGGAACCTTCAGAACATATCTCGCTCCAAAATCCACACAAAGGTCTTTCTAATTCCTTCACAGCTGCTGTATTGTTTTTATCTGCAAGCTTGATCCTGCATATCAAAGACAAAAACAGAATAAACATTCACTACCATTGCTCATCTCATCAACTGCTCAAGCTTTACTCACAAAGCTGATAGCAGAGGATGCTCAAACCAAGCACTTGACATGGGCTTAGAGGGGAGGATGCTCAGGGAAAGGCCCTTCTAACCAGAACATAATGCCCTCTTCTCTCTAAAATTGAGATGAGATCTGAAATGAAGCCTTTCTCTGTGACAAGATGTAGCTTGCAGGTGAGAGAGGTATTTTCTGTACATCAGACATGCTGATCCCCATGAGAGGTTCACCACCCTGTGTGTGTGTGCAGAAGTGCAGCAGAGTTTTGGACATCATCAGACATTAAGCAAACAAATGCAAAATGAAGCACTTGGAAACAGCAGGAAAATTACTGCAGGTACACAGAGGAGAAAACACATGGTACAGCTGGTGTTCCTATAGTCCCAGCTCAGAGGATCTCTCACAGTCCATCCTATGTTCCCCAAATGCATATTTATGCCCAAAGACTGCACTTTTATTATTCCATTTCTAAGGGCTCTACCATCCCACTCCACACATGGGCTTAGTTCCCCATGCACACTCCCATAGCACCCAGACACCAGATTCAGCATTCTCAGATGAAATATCTTCACTCTTCGGGTCCAAAGTGCAATAGAAACCCCAAATATATTTAGTCTAGGGATTTCCAAGCGTGTGATATCACAGTATCAATACTGTGATATTTTATCAATACCCACCTGAACAGGCAGTTACTACAACACAAATTGTTTCTGACCTGAATCTCTTTGAGGTCTGCCTGGGAAAGAGCACCAGGACAACACAAGGTAATTACTGGGATGCAATATTATAGCATCAGCCCCATTTAACCACAATCCCAACACTAAGATTCAACTTGGGAGATTGCCACAATAATTTAAAGGTGTGAATTGTGCCTCTTCCAGAACTTAGAGTCTTGTAAGAGCATCCCTGGGGATGCCCTGTGTGCTGTCAGGCCTGGAGCTTTGTTCTGGAGCTAAGCAATGATTTCAAGGGCAGGCAGGGCAAATGTGAACAGGGATAGCATCAGCACAAATGGCCTTGCCTTGGGGCAGACCTTTTCCAGCACTGTCAGCCTGGAACGTTGCAAGTCTGACTGGATGATATAATACACAGAACCACAAGAAGGGACCTATGGGGTGTGTTTTAATGTGGGAGGAGAGAGGGACTGAGCAGAGAGAATGTTTCCTGCCTTTGGTTTTCTGTGTGCTGGGGGTAATAAACACAAGCAAAGCACATTGGCACTGGAACACGGAAAGCTCTCACCTCTCACCAGACTTGCAGACAGCACTCCCAGACTCGCTGCTCACATCGGCCGCCTCGCTTGCTGTCATCATGTCAGCACGCAGCCGGGCAGCGGGTCACCTGCAGGCAGACACAAGGAAAAGCATTGCTCTCTGCTCAGCATCCTTCTCTATTCCTTCTACACAGCCCAGGCTGCAAAACAGGGAGAGGGGTGACAGCATTGCCCCTCAGAAGCCCAGTGAGGAGTTGACAGGTTTTGAGGGCAAAAATTTGACTCCGTGTCAATTGCTGCACCACCACTTAAATATGGAGCAGATTTCAAGAAGGCTTTTATTGTTGTCAGAATCTCGGCAGATCTAGATTTTTTGATTTTTTTTCCCTGCAGAAGACTAAAAAAAACAATTTAAAACAACCTGTGTTAAGGCCACATGTCTGAAGGGGTTGCTGTGCATATAACACTGTCACAACATTCACAGCTTGGGACAGAAAACATCTTAGCCTGAAGAGACACTGCACTGCAGCCACTGGTCTTGTCTCTGGTGGGCCCTGTTAGCCTGCTACTGATCTCATTCCAGAGGACAACTCCT
Source organism: Pardalotus punctatus (assembly GCA_013400915.1). NCBI lineage: Eukaryota > Metazoa > Chordata > Aves > Passeriformes > Pardalotidae > Pardalotus > Pardalotus punctatus. The sequence continues at coordinate 3,325 of VZTX01018084.1, read as the reverse complement.
TGTGGGGGTAAGATAAATCATTCACAAAAATGAGTCATTCCGTTTGCCTCATGATTTCTAGCACTCATGGAATGACTGTCCCTCTCTTTGAGTGCCACTGCTACCCAGTCAATGCAACAGGCTCCATCCCCATTTTATTGCGTTGCAATGTTATTTTCTGCTAAATAGAAAATAGACTAATTACTCTGTTATTCTGCAGCACCATCTCTCCTCACTTATCAGGGGGGTTTGCCTGATCTAAAGCATTGCAATGACAACAGGCTCACCATCTTGTAGGAAAAACCTCTCAGATCTGTCCACTGGTGCTCTGCCAGATGCTGCCCGGCCATGCCTGGCATTTGACAAGACCAAGTGCCTCTTGTCATTGAAAAAACACAAAGCCCACCACACCAGAAACAGTGAAGAACAAAAAGGACCTCTCGTTTCCACGGTTCAAGTTTTTGGGCAGAGAAAGGAAAAGGGGGGTGGGGGGAAGGGGAAATCAGTTTTGTTTGTTCACAGTTTTCTCTCCCTCCTTTTATTCCACACTGGCAATGTTCCTGAGGCAAGGAGTGAACTCTGGGTCAACTCAATGTGTACACACTCGGGGCAGCTCATTGCTAACCATTTAGCAGACTCTCCTTTCCCAGACAATAAACCCCCTTGGCTTCTCTCCCTCATTAGGGACTGGAACAAACACCCACTTCACTTCTGGACACAGAACAGCCTTACAACACTGTCAAGAAAATTTACCAGCCCAAGGAACAAAATCTATTCATCCATCCGTTAACTGTTATGGATTGAAAATAATGAAAAACTAACGATACTTGTGGCCTTGGCCAAAGAATGACTCACCCAGGCAGCCAAAGCAGATTCCTGCAAAGCTGCAGCAGTCTGCTCTGGGCTTGGTTTACAACATCCCTAGAGCAGGGACAGTCTCTTCACTCAGCACTCATTTGGTGCCTTGCAGCTCCTCGTCACTGCCTTTAGCAGCAAGAAATACAACATTTCTTGTGTCCACTCACACAACCCCCGTGGCTCTGCTGAAACATCGAATATTCGCTGGGGATGTGCTCCTCTGTCTTCATCAGATCATGCAGTTTCCCCATCAGGAGACTCCATCTCTCAGCTTTTTCCTACAGCTCCCTAACAAACAACACCTTGAAAATGAACATCTGGGTACACAAAAATGTGTGCTACCTACTGACAACACACACTGTTTGGGGAGTAAAGTCATCCCCAGAGACACACGGGTGGCTGTGCCTTCCCTCTGAGCAGCAGGGCACACTTGGTGCCCTCAACATCACCGAGAGGATTACTGCAGCACATTAGCTGGTTCTGCTCAAAAGAGTAAATATTTATCCAAACGCATCAGAAGACACATGAGGGGAAAAAGAGTCACCTCTGGAATAAAAGAGCAGAAAATAAATAAGGTACTTCCCAATAAGTCCAACAGTCAGATAATTTCCTGGGGCCAAGCACAAGCAGGAGACTCGAGAAGGGCACACACATATCCAACAGGCTGGTACTTCTTGATGGGTTGCTGCTTTCTCTAAAAACCACACAAGAACTTTCTACCAGCAATGGGAGGCACAGCCCTGCAGCAACCTGAGCCTGAGGCCACTGCACCTGGCACGTACATCCTGGAGCAGGACATCGAGGCCATAAAAGGGGAGAGAAGATACTGAGCCCCATTTGGAGAACCTTGCCACTGCAATTTATTCAGTAATCCCTGCCATTGTTTGGGGGAACAAAGCAGCCATCTGATAGCGTTTCAAAATTAAACTGGGAAAGGAAGGACAGGGGAGGAGGCGGGAGGAAAGAGGGAGGGGAGGGAGCTCTCAAACCTGTTGGCTGGACCCTGGGAAGGATGTGAAGTCTCCCAGCAGAAGCCTCTCGGCGTATCTCCCCCACGCACCCGGCCTCACAATTCCCAGGGCCATGTGATAGGGGCTTCCTGCTACCAAGTGAAGGGAGACCTACCCCGACCTCTCTCTTCCAAACAGAGTTCCTGCCTGCTTTGTGTTCGCAGAGAGGCGTTTGTTTACTGATCTATCATTGGCATGCAGGAAACAGCCTTGACATGAGCTGTAATCATCTGTCTCCAGCAATAGCTGTTTGGCTTTCTTCTAATTTAAGTTTTCCTCCTTCCCCCCCTTCCCCAGTGCCCTCTTCCCCACTTCCGATCCAAGCGCTTTCGGAGTTCACACATCTGGTTCAGGGCACTGGATACTATGAGATGTTTCCAGAGCAACCAGGGAATAAAAAGGAGGCACGGTCCCACCCTCAAAGGGCAGAGAAGGCTTCCAGAGGAACACCTCCTGGGAGAGGAGGACACCAGCTTTGCCCCCTGCACTTGGTGCAGCCACCAGATGATGACAAAAGCCAGAGGAGCACAAACGCCCTGCAGTCCATATCATCAGAAATGCACACAGATCACACACAGGGAGCCTCATCTCTGAGAAGTTCAAGCAGCAATGGCAGCAAGCCTCCCATGCCTCCCTCCTTTGCCATTTTGTTCGTGGGGGATAAACCAAGCACACCTCGAAGGTCTGTGGTTTGGGGATGGTATTACCCTTGCTGCCTGCTGGAGGCTGCATCTCAAGGTTTCCTTTGCTCTGTTTACTCTGCACCTCTAAAATTTCATCCACATCTACAAGTGGATGCTATCCACCAGTGCATATAAACAGCAAGGCTTCACAGCACCAGGAGCAACCTGCAGCTGGACCAACTCTCCTCCAAGAAGAAAGAAGACATGTTGTGTTTCTCCTTGGTGCTCACAGAAACTGCCTCTCCAGTTACTTTCATGAGGAACTCTGAGCAGCCAAAACCTACAAGTAATGCCTCCCTGCTCCAGGGCTTTAACACAACAAAGGGTGCAGCACAGACAGCAACAAGGAGGCAACAATATATAACATATATGTATATATAAAGAACAGGAAGGATGCCAAGAAGACAAAACACTAACAGGAAAAACATGAGTAAGGGGAAGCCAACAGTTAAAGCCTTCAAGGCTCCCTCCCCCAGCCCTTGCTCTGTTTGGAGCCTGTTTTCCTTTGGGGGAAGAAGCAGGCATGAGGATGCGTGCCTGTGCTCACACACACACACACAAGGCACTGCATGGGCCCCGTGCACAGCCCCAGCACTGGGCAGTGTCCATGTTCCCAGTATGGTCAGTGTCCATGTTCCCACCATGGTCAGTATCAATGTTCCCAGCATGGCCAGTGTCCATGTTCCCAGCATGGTCAGTGTCCATGTTCTCAGCATGGCCAGGGTCTGTGTTCCCAGCATGGTCAGTGTCCATGTTCCCACCATGGTCAGTATCCATGTTCCCAGCATGGCCAGT
>VZTX01018083.1:55750-138103 GCA_013400915.1 Pardalotus punctatus | reverse complement strand
TGAGTCACCGCCGCGGCCGCCCCGCCGCCTCCTTTGTTGTCAGGCGTGGAAAAATCAGGGGTGGCGGGGATGGCTGGGGGGAAATCCCGAGGGAAACGGGGGAAAAACGGGGGCTATGTGGCGGCCTGGGCCCGGGTCCACGGGCTCGCCCCGAGAGGGACAACGCGCGTGGGGCAGCCACGGGCGGTTCTCAAACTCCTGCTGGGGCCGTGGGTCCGCGGAGCGGCCCCGCTCTCCTGCGGGAGCCACTGCTCTCTCCGTGGAAGAGAATCTCCCACCTGTGCCTGCCTTTAACTTTCCCCGAGTGATTCCTTCCCGTGTGCCGGAGTCCTACCCTTGTGGATGTTCTCACCGTTCATTCTGTAGGAATTAAGGTCCCCATCCAAGTAAGAGGCTAAGAGGTCATGGCCAGCCAGCCGAAACGTGTGCGGTGTGCCCAAAATCTGTCTCCGAGTGAGCGCCACACGATGGGGACATGAGAAAGAGTCTGGGACACGGCTTAGCGTGCACAGACTTTGGGAATGAACCCAAACAAAGAAAGACATTTGGGAATGAAATGTGTGTTTACACGCTGGGGTACACACTGGGATTAAATAGATTTCTTTTGTATATTTATCACTAGGATTATTTTGCGTTTCTTCAAAGCAGATGACTTGAATCACAGCACAGCGGCTGGAGTCATCCCAGGGATGGAAAGCTTTAGCCTGATCAGGGGAGCTCAGTAATTTGAGGATCTGAGCATTCAGCATCCCTTGGGCTGCGGAGACAGATCCTTCCCTTGCAAAACCCCCAGCCCCACAAGTCCCAGCAGGAAGAGTCCTGGGTGCTCAGTAGATGGTGCTATTTCCACCGAATTTACCCTAAATAACCCACTGCCCCAGCATGGGAAGGGCAGTGAGTGAGTTGGGAGAAACGCGTTTTCTGTGAGGCAGGGCGGGAAGCCAGAGTGCTGGTATGTACCAAAAGACTGATCAGATCTTTGTGTGCAGCAGTTCTTCCAGTAGGAATAAATGGCAGCGAGGGTGAAACATAGGAAATAGATGAAATCCAGGGCACCAGTGGCCATTGTCACATCTGGTTCAAATCAAGCCTGCTGCCAAGCACCAACATACACAACCAGAGCAGTCCTGTGAGCAGATGAAATGTTAAAAAATACTAAATGCTCCTCCTAAAGTGCCTTGGGACATGCCAAGTTGGACAGCCATTTGTGTTGTCCATGTTCACAGTGTTGGCCCTGGCAATGGGCAGCCTCATTCCCCAGCACTCTTCTCCTTTACAGGAGTGTTGTGAGATACAGTTGTTTTGTATGTGGTGCTCATGGACATTGTATGGAGGAAAAACTCATAAAAATTGATTTTTTAAAAAATATATGTGGTAAAATTATATACTTGGATGAATGAGGGAGTATAAATATTGATTAGTTCCCTGGTCTGTGAGCAACCCTCCATCCAAAGCATGGGAGGGGAAAATAGTTTATGGCCAGAAAATTGCAAACAGCAACGAAATAAAATTAACTGCAAGGCCAGCAGAATGCTGGATTTCCCTATCTTTTGCATTCTTGACCTTACAGACCTATCCGTATAATTTCTGTATGCAAGCATTAACCATTTGTATTCTAAAAACACTTTGTAGTTGCCCTGGTCAAGTTTTTATCTCTGTTGCCTCAGACACTCCACAGACAGTTGTCCCTGCTGTGAAATCTGACACTTTACATCAGTATTTCTCAACCCTTCCTCAGCTCAGACGGCTATTTTGTTGTGATATGTATGGCCTTCCCAGCAGATCCTGCACATCCACACCTTTAAACGGAATGTAACACTTTTCTCAAGCAAAATAACAAAAAAACTCTGGGTGTTTTGCTATGGCTTGTCAAAGGAGCACAGGCATTTTTCATGGAGTTTTGTTCCAGTTATATTCAGTTTAAGTGTGTGGTTATGCAGCATCATTGACAGGTGCAGATTTAGTCAAGTCCACACACACAATTCTCTTGCACTTTGTGAAATTACTGTAATGCTGTGCAACAGCTACCAGGGCTGTATCCCGACTTGAAAAATATTGCTGGACATAAGCAGGAAAGGGGAAGACTCATGACGGGCAGAAAGTTGAAAGGACTCACCAAGGGCACACCTGAATACCAGCAATGGCTGAGATCAACCTGTTATCCTGTTGTCTTAATTCCTCACTCAGTGCGTCATAAAAGACAGTGGTCAAGTGATAGCGCTGAATCAAACCTCTCACAAGCAATTTAAGGGATAACTTGAGTCATCACATTGCCTGGTTTTGGTGCGAGAGGGGCCTGGTACCTCAGAGCCCTGGCTGGGGAATGAGTCAGTCCAGCTCAGCTGCAGCCCCTAAGAGAGGAACACATGAGTGGTCAGCATTGTCTCCCATCTGTGAGCCACTGAAATTCCTGGAATTCCTAATCTTTCTTTAAGGCACATTGTATGTGCCTCTTGCCTTTTGACCACATGAAAATTATGGTCCATGGTTCATGGGATGAAGAAATTTGGCCACAACTGCATTTTACTCATGACAAGCCTTCTCCCCCCAGCACTGTGGGTACTGAAACTCTACAAAGTGCTTGAAGAAGCCTCAGGGATCTTTCTAGATGAAAGGCAATATATAAATGTAAAACATTACCATTTTATTTTAAATGAAAAGCAGTGTATTGGAATAAAAAAAATTAATAAACTGGCTGCACTTTAGACGGAATGATTCACTGGAAATACTTAACATGAAAAAATTCCCTTCTTATTAATATTATAGCCAAAACTGCATAGGCATTCTATCATATGATTGTCACAGGACATATGTAGTATGTACTTTGGCATTTTGGTATCTCATGAATCAAGTGTTATGTATTTTAATTGCCTGTTGCTGCTTATATTTCTTTTTAGTCAAACTGCAGAATTAAAAGCAAAAGCATCCTTTAATTTAAATCCCTCTGTGAGGCAGGGAATTGCATTTTATGCCATGCCTGCACCATACCTGTCCTTTGAGTATTACCACATTATAACCTTAAATAATAGTATTAACAATTTTACAGCAGCAGAAACAAAGTGGAATATTTTACAGTGGTAGACACAAGTGGAGTCAGCTGCTGTGGGATTCCCCTTGCTCAGTTTTAGCTGTCCGCAAGCAGATGTTTTGTCTGAGTAGGTCATGAAGGCTGGGGAAGAGGAGGTACCCTCAGAGAGAGATTTGTGCCTCCTACCTTAAGTGTCTGTATTAGAACTGGATTAATTGCTTTGGAAGTGCTTCTGCTGGTTGTACAAGGCAGCACCTGACCAGCCTCAGCTAGATGCCTTCCTCAGAATTTCTTTAGCTTTGTGTAATTTCTTCACCCAGAGTGGCAGAATATCTCCCTGTTGCCTGCTCCCCTTTGCAAACAGGAGTTGAGCTCTGCCTGTACACCAGGATTTTTTATTCCATATAATGGTGGAGAAGCACTGACTTGAATCATGGGAGACTGCGGTTTTCCTTATTCCCCTGTAGCCACTTTAAATGTAATTTTTTTTTTTTAGATATTTAATTTAATAGAAGTAAATCAACTGGAATGCAGGTTGCTATGAATGTTTTTCCATATCATAATCTGCAGAAACATCAGTTAAGTATTTGAAGAAACATCTGCTATGCACAGAGATGTATGAAAGTATATATAGGAGCTGAACAATATGACTTTAGAGTTTGCAGGGTTTTCTTTACACAAAGCCAGGGGCATAAAAGGGATTTCCTCCAAGTTTTCCTGTGTATTAATAATGAAGATCAGGATGCCACCTTTGTTTCCTCCCCTTCTGAGCATACAGTGAAAGGAAATGGTTCTGGATCGAATCACAAAGAGCAGTGGAAAAAAACAGACTACACTCCACTCTGGCACTCAGAACTTTAATTATCCAGCATGCTGCATCTTTATGGAAGAAGTAGACAGATAAATCCCATATGTTAATAGTTGGCCCCCTGTGGCTGACCTTTGGCTCAAATATTCCATATTGTGATTAATGTCACACAGTTGGATCCAAAACATGCTCATTCCCCGGGCTGCAGAAAAAAGGGGATTTAATTTGCCTTCCAACAGCAGAGTTTCATTTGATCAGTCTTTTGGAGACTGATTTTTTCCCTGCCTGTAGTCTGGCCTCTGAAGAGCTGTTCTGCACTCCCTCTGCTAAGACTTAAGACCAAGCTTCTCATATTGCCTCCACTGCTTACTCACTGGCCCACCTGAAATAAGTCATTTTGCCTCAGATTTTGATCTAGTAGAACAGAGAAAATAAGTGTGACTACCTTGCTGGCACAGTTTGAAATTTGCTCATAGAAGACACAAGGTGGTTCATCTTCAGACAAAATTAGATGTTGACCTCTAGAATCTCAAGGTCTCACAAGATTAGGTCAGAAAATTATAGATATGCTTGGATTGTGGTTTTCTGGCCACTGTCTCCACTAATCTTACCATTTTTATGTGCCATTGTTTGCTTTCTCATGTCATTAGAGTGATCTTACATCATTCTAGTGGCACAAACTGTACCCCTGGCACTGACACGGGCAAGATCTCTGAGCCTACATGTCAGTTTGATCCTGAAAGACACAGGATCTGTGGAAAGGACACACATCCTATATATTACAAGTACACAGTTCCTAGCATTCCATGGCACTTTCCTGGGGAAATCAGATCCTCAAACATACAGTTGTAGGTGGGCTCAGGGTTGTAATGCAGAATATTTTAACAGATTCAACAACATGTCACTGGCATCCTCTGTAGGGTCAAAGCCTTGATGTTCTACAAGTAGTGATACCAGAATTCTTCCTCATTTGACTTCCCTCGAGTCAGGTCTGACATAGGAAGCCTCACACGGCTGATTAAGCCATTGTCAAAATTGCCACAGCCCTCAAATTAGTTTAGACTGAGCCAGCGTTTCTGTTTGCCTCGCAGATGAGAGGAAGCACCAAAACCTGATGAAGACTGGAAAACTGCCCCTGCTCCTGTGAAGATCACAAGGAATTTTGCTTTGACTGGGCCTATAAAGACAAGCCCAGCTGTCCTGCCAGGGATGACACAGTAAAGTCTGTAATAGCTGGAGACCCAGAAAAATGTGAGACAAAGCCTCTGAGGAGGTCTGTCCCTACCTCCAGCCAGGACACATCTGGACTGTTGTGCAGCCTGGGCAAATTTTTCCATTCCCAAGCTGGTTTATTTACCCAGGATGACAGGCTGTTAGCAGACTGAACTCAGGGTGGCCCTACAGCAATTGGAGCAATCTCATATAATTTCCCACTACAAGAAATAATCAAGTGTTCTTTCCTCTATGAAAGGAAAGATGGGCAGATATTCTCTGTGCTCTAAACCATTAAGTTCATGCAAATTGTAGGGGACAAGTAGCTTTGTTTCTCTCATTTGTGCAGTAATGATTGCACTCTGGAGACTTTCCAAGGACCATGTACACACTTGTAGAGGATCATGCATATGGATCAAGACTCTACATCATCTTCCATACAGGATCCCAAAGTGCTGGTTAAACCTAACAACTTGTCCTGCTTTTGGCTGGGATAGAGTTAATTTTCTTCCTTGTAGCTGGTACTGTAAGATATCAATAACCACGATGTTTGCAGCATGCCCATCACCAGAATATATAATCGTCTAATATAGAGATGAAAAATGAAATTTTCAACTGCCAAACCTAGTTGAAGTTAATGGGAGAATTAGAGATCACCATGCCCAAAAATAAAGTGGAAAAAAAGGAAAAAAAATCCACCTGCTGGCCTTTGATATATAAAAGCAGAAAGTTTAATCTCTAGGTGTTGATTTCCCTATAGTTCTGTGTGATTTCTTATGCGGAAATGCATGAACATGGGTTATGCTGTGCCAAGCAGAGAGACTTGAGCAAGCTCAGCATCTCAGACCTTCTGTGCAAGCTCTGCAGAACCAGTGGGTCCATGCCCAAACAGTTTTGAATGTATGCAAATCCCCTTGCATGGGCAGGTTAGCTCAGTTTATCATACCACAACAGTTACTGAGCACCTAGAAATCCTTGGTATAGCCAAGCTACTCCGGTTTTCCATAATTTCCTGGAAAAAACAGAAAAAGCTACAGGATGGTAGATGATTTAGAGAAGTGGTAGGGTTGACAGAGTCTTCCAAGCCAAAACACTGGGCTAGTAGCAGTTCTGGGAACACAAGTCAGATCTGCGGGTTCTCACTGTCCCAGTGACAGGCAGGTTGCACACTGGAGTGTGTGTCCACTCCCAAACTGGGTTTGTGATCACCACATGGCATTTCTGGCTGGCTCAGGCCCATATTAGGTACTCACACCATGAAATTCTGCCTGAATTATCTCTGGCTCTGTATGCAGTTGGGATTTCTGGGGTCATTCTTCCTGGGGAAGTTGTGCTAAAATAAGTTCAAAGTCTCTCTGATCTTTCTCAGTGAGTCATTCATCATGGGAATCTTGGTCCTCTAGACCCATGGGGGGAACTGTGAGAAGAAGTTGAAGAGACAAAGTAAATGGGATAGAATCCCGGGGGAAAGCAGAGCCATGGCCTGCACATCCAGCCATGGCTGAGAAGCTGGGTTGTGCATGAGCGTATTGTGTACAATCAAGAAAATGTGGGCAACGCTGTATCAGAGCCTTGAGCAGTGGGTAGTGAAGGCACAATGTGAGCACAATAGGTTCATTTCAGCTTAATCAGTTTACAATTTCAGCTGAGTCTCTTGTCACCAATTCTGCTACAAATAATAATGGAGTAATGACAGCAACACAAGCAATTAACTGAAATAGGTTCAAACTTTTTTCCTGGTTTCCCGCTTGAAATAAATCATTATTCTGTCCCTAACTCTTCATTTTTATTGTCTGCCCCCTGTGGTTTAGTAACCAGCTGGTATTCCTTATGAAGAAATCAGCAGGTTGATTGACGCTGTGGCTACCCTGAAGTCCCCTGAGGCTTTCTTACTGACTGACCATATCTTAGATAAGGTTGCCAGTAAATTATAGCTCTGCTTAAGAGCATCTGCCTCAGGGCTGCTCTCCCCTCATTATAAATCCTGATCTAATCCTGCACGTCTCCTCAATTATTGGAGAGTACTATTCAAGAAGTGGCTTCCCCAGTGAACATGAAATGAGATAAACCATTCCTGCATAGGGTAAACATGACTACTCAAGAGTGAAGCTAAGCATTTTCAGGCCTGTTTCCTTATGATTTTCATGTGGTTTCCAAAGGACAAACATATCATCACTCCTGTTAATATTGGCTGTTATTTCACTACAATCAGTTTAAAACATCAGTTTGAAAGTTCTACCTGTCAGTAGAACTACTTGTAAGTGTTTCTATCTGCAAGAATAACATGTATGACAAATTCAGGTGACAGCCTTAGGAAAGGTATTGGATAAGTCACTTTAGAGTCCCCAGTCTGCCACAGAAACCCTTGGGAGATGCTTGACGGCCATGCCAAGATACAGGGAAGACATTTAATTTATGAGATCAGTGAATGTGTGAGAGCAAATGGAAAAGGGACAAGCTTATCTTAACATTTTTTTGGGTTGGGCAGATAAATTATGTTTTGGATTGCTGGAAGAGTTCAACACATCTCTGCTGATGGAGATGAGTTAGTCCATCTTATAACTCTGTGAATGAATAGATCTCCTTTGTCTTCCACACACATCACAGCACCCAAGTCCAGCTTTGCAAGTCCTGCCTGAGGTTTGGCCTGTCTTGAACCTTGCCTTTTGTGTGCACCCTTTCTCTGGAGAAAGCACTACATTGCATGCTGACTTCAGACAAATTTAAAAACTGGGCACTAGTAGGTATGTGACTTCTATTTGCAGGTTTTTATTTTCACATGGATGTATAGGAAGAAACAGAAGCGTTTATTTCATTCAGGGGAAAATGTGCATCTAGCAATTAAATCTATGGAATCTGTTAACACATAACAAGGTTATGTGGCAGTTTGACTCAATGTAATTAATGACTTATTATAATTATGCATTCAAGTCCCAGATTACATTTATTCCACAGCATTTATTTCTGTCTAAGAGAAGTTTATTGTTCACCCAGCTCCAAATACAGAGTGAATTTTGACATCGCCGGTGGGGAATCAACAATCTGTTTCATTGCTGCAGTTATCTGTGTGAGCTGTTTGCTAAATCATTACTTTGTGCCAAGCTAGATTGGGATGTCAGACGATAGAAAGAGGAGCACTCAGCCAAGGGAATGGTGGGCCTACACACAGATCATCCTTCCAAACCTCAGCCTACATTGCCAGCCCAAGGAAGCATCGCCTGTCCTGTGGACAGGCCTCGCAGGATCCTCTTGGGAACCTTTCTTGCACTTCCTCCTGATCAATCACAGTATAAAGACATAAAAAGACTGTAAGAGTGGCTGCAGTGTTCAGGTTAAAAATCTGTCTCGACCCATTTACGAAAGTAGATTCTTAAGAAATACTACAACAAAAGGGCAAACATACATGATACTTCAATCAGAGTCTATAGACACCCACAGCCTCCTGAACAGACTGCAGATTTCTACTTGTTTCTACAAATAGATGAAGATTTCTAGATATAGCCCTCCATTGGTCTTTTTTCCCTTGGATCTGTCCAGTCTCCTCTTAAATTCATGTGAGACTGGCAGTATCTTTTGGCAAGAAATTGCAAAGCTCTCATTCTACACTGGTTAGTAATTTTTTTTTAAAATGTTAATCACTTTCACTTAGTACAATTCTTTTTATATGAAGCATTATCATCCTATGATCAGTGGAGGCAAACTTCTGTCTACTTCTCTGGTATTGGATCTCAGCAATAGTGTTTAACCCAATTCCCTCAAAATCAGTGAGAGATTCTTAATTTTAGTTAGGTCCACAGTTCCTGGCTGACAGGAAAAATAACCCAAATTACAATTTAGTCAAAGTGAGGTGTCACCTCTCCCTGAGTACCCAGTATTCTTTATTGCATTCTGGTTTTGTAGTCCTGCTTTAATTTCTAGCAGGATTCATCAAAACATTAATTTCACTTAAAAAAACCTACACACTACGGAGTGTTTTCTAAGGAAAGATGAAAGGCCGAATGGTGAGACTACAAACAATTACTGAAACAAATAGGTGCAATAAAAAGCTCTGCTCTCATTTACATGTCTACAGGACTCATGTAGCTAAATTGTGGGCCCTTTTATCAAAGGATTTAAATCTGAATGATCTCCTTGTAATTCCCTCAAATTTATACCACTTGTATGCTGGTTTTGGTCAGCTGTTTCTTCTATGCTATTAGCTAAGGCAGAGGCACCCTGTAAATACAGCATACTTCAGTGGACTCCCTTATTTATATACTTACAGATAACTTCAATATTTCCCCAAACAAGATGTGCCACTGTGACCCATAGAGTCAATACATATCGCATTTGCATTCTTTTATAATGCAAGGCAGTTGTAGAATTACGTGCAAATAGACCTCTGGGGGCCTGACCTCCCAGCTGTATTAAATAAATCCCCTTAGCACAAAGGAGGAAGAAAGGGAAACAAAGAGCTTCCTGCTGGCTTTTCCTGGAAGCATAGTAGAGAAATAATTCACTTCAGTGTCCTGTGGAAATAAAGGGTGGTTAGAAAACGTCAGAAATGAATCTTTAAAAAAATACAGCCCTAGAAGTGAGAGAGTAAACAATTTGGCTGTAGAGAGGAGTGGATTTTCCCCGTGTATTCACTCACCATCATAGTCCTGCAGAAAGCATTTAGTTTTCATTCAGAGTAAATGTCTTTGAGCTGTGGAAACCATAAGGGAAAGTGCACCACTTGGATGGACGTAGTTACAGGGTAGGTTTTGGCAGGAGTTTATATAAACTCCTCTGAGAGAAGTTATACTGAGTTGCAAATTTGTCTTTATTGGTACACATACAGTACTCAAGATGACTCTGATCTGATAAAAAGAGCTGTTCAGACATAATTTCTGGTTCTCTTGCAAAATATTTAAACAAAACCTTGAAAACAATTCTGTTTCAGTTTAAAATCAAACATTTTTTCGGGATTTGTTCATGTATTAACCAAAACCCACATACTTTCCTAAAACTTTTAACAAATATTTCCATTTAGTCCAAAAACCTGTTTCTGGAAAAAAAAAAAATCTCCTTTTGGAAATACCATTTCTCCCAGAAAAACTGTTGTTAGTCTTTTGGTGATCCTGGACAGACCCTGTAAAGTGAGTGATTCTGTTTGTTCTTCCTTATGGGAGCTTCCTATGCATTAAAGCCTGGATAAATGGCATTTCCATTGCCTTTAACACCAGGTCCTCCCCTGTGTGTCTCTTGTTGTCTGTATTCCCTGGACTTAATGGCAGTGGAGGGATATTTCATTCATCTCCTATGATGAGTGGTGTTTTTCCGTATGTTCATTCCCAGAAAGAGACAGAGTGGAAAATCAATGTCTTTTTCTAATTTATGTATATGTTAACAGAATGAATTCTGGAGAGAGAGGCTCAGTAGTGCTTACTCACGGCCCCTTGGTTTTGTCCACTGATGTCATTGTCCTGGTCTCACAGCATCCAGAGTGGAGACACACGTTTTGTTAGCAATTAAGTGAATGGAAAAAGGCTGGCAAAAGTGTTCCCTGTGGCACATTTAATTTCAGAGACCGCTGAGATCAAAGGATCAGAGGGAACAAGCTGAAGCTTAGCATGTGTCACCAGCCCTCCTAGGACCTGCCACATCTTGCATACAAGTATGATTTTACCAGGCACTGAACCTGAAGCCCTGTTTGCATACGGCAGCATATGCCAGATTTTTGTTTGCAAAATCCAAAGTGGGAATGACTGGGGCATAATCAAAGTCCCTGACTGGGAAGTGTGAGACGAATGGTTCTGGTTCTGGTTTCAATTCATCTCCTTTGTTAATCTTGTTATTCAGGGACTGCTTAGAGCCATCTCATGCTCGTTTAAACTAAATACATAACCCAATTAAAACAATCCTGAGCTATTTAGATCTGTAGAATTAGACTAAATTTCAGTGCTTCTGACATTTTAGATCATTCAGGGCTCTAGAGCACAAATATCTGTGTCATCAGTTTATCTTCTCCCATCTCAACCATCATTAATAAATTGTGCATATGGGTTAGGAGATTGTCCTATTTCGTATATGATGCAACAGTCCCAGCCAATTTCTATAGTAAACCAGCACCTAAATTACTGGATACTGTAATCCCCTGATACAGCTCTATATCTCACTACAGGATCCAGGACTTGGGTCTGCAAATCCACTTGGGTGCCTGGGATCATGGGAATGTGCTGAAGTGATGGCAAGAAAGGACAGAGGAAAAGGGTGGAGCTGGAAGCATTCAGTCCATCAGCACAACAGCTTTTCCTAGCAGAGCTGGAGTCTTACCAAAGACCTGATGGCTTTTTTCTGCTGTAGGAAATAATCTGCTAGCTAGACAGTTCACAGTGGAAGGAAACAAGGAGAAGGGGGTAGTTAGATGAAACAATGAAATGCTTTTCTCCTCAACTATACTTAAACCCAGCTGCAAGTTGATCTGTTTTGTTTGGATCAGGCTAGCAAGGTATTTCCAGGGGATTCTCATAAGGCTGTGATTAAAAACAAGGAAAGTGCAAGAAATTAGAGTGAGAATTTAACTGAAACAAGGGCAAGAAACTCATGGCAAAGGGAGCTCCGCAAATAACTCCAAGCACAATTCGTTCCCTGGGTTTTGTACCATTTATGTTCACAAACTGTTCATAAACAGGCTGCAAAAATTAAAACAAACAAATGAGGAAACGTTTATTAATTATTGAATAATTGATATACAATATGTTATGAGTTAGAGATAATTCTTGGTCTCCAAATTGTATCAGCCAGGGTTGTGTGACTCATAATATGCAGTGTCACATTGTCACGTGCGTCAGATGGCTCTGCAGGACAAACCCAGCACAATTCATCTCAGCTTTGATGTATCAAAGAGAGTGGGGACCTGGTGGAGCTGGAGAAGGTACAGAGGAAGACAAGTCAAGGGGATGGAGCAGCTGCCTCACAAAGAGGGGCAGGAAAGGCTCAGACTGCAGTTTGGAGAAACGGCAGCTGAGCAGGGATATGACTGAGGTCTGCCAGTGCACAAAGGTGGTGGGTTAAAGGACAAAGATATCCGTGCATCCCTCAATCCCATAACAAGTACAGCAACACAAGAGCTGCTTCTTGGGGGGATCCGTGAGCTGAAGCACTGCTGCCAAGGGTGCTCTGCCTGGGGACATGACAGCACCAGGGAAGCAACCAGGCCTTCTATGGTTCTATGACACCATCACAGATTTGCCCACCTTGGTTTTGGCTTGAACAGTTCTTGTCAGATCCCACATCCCTGCTCATGGGCTTGAGCTAGTACATGGATTCTTTGCCAGTCACAGAGGAGCTGAGCTTCCCAACGTCAGAAGTGCCAGGAATTAAAAGTGGTGGAATGAGTAGGATTCTACTACTTTCATAGTAGAATGAAAAAACCTCAAAAAGGCATTAAATCTGATTTAATTTCTGTAGGCTAAGATATAGGATATTCTTGCGCCCATCTCTTTGGTCAATAGCAGACATCAAGGCTTGATTAAACATCACACAACCTTCCACACTGTGTTTTATCTCCTCAGTTTGCTTTCCTGCTCTTCTGACACAGCTTTAAAATGCTTGAAGGTACTTCTCTTTCTCACCCTTCTCCTTTCAGTCTCCTGTGCCCTTTCACACTCTGACTGTGCATTTGAACCTGACAGACACAGATCCCTGCTATGTGACAGGGCCTTGGCTTATTTTCTTCTTTTTTTAAAGTATTTTCTTCTTTTGTACCTGCAAATTACTGTGGGTGTGATTTTCTGTCCTCAGGTACAGGGGAGGATAATTTGTGCCTCTCACAGGGCTTAGCAAAACTGCAGGCACTGGTTCCTTTGTGCCCAGTTCTGGAAAACAAAATGCACCTGCAATTATGTGTCCATGGGTTATGAGGATATTATAAGGATAATGCTTAGACAAGACTGGGAATTTTCCAGTGAGGTAGATTTTTGCTGGGAAAAAAAGCAAAC
This sequence comes from Pardalotus punctatus, assembly GCA_013400915.1. Taxonomy (NCBI): domain Eukaryota; kingdom Metazoa; phylum Chordata; class Aves; order Passeriformes; family Pardalotidae; genus Pardalotus; species Pardalotus punctatus. The sequence goes on along the minus strand of VZTX01018083.1, from coordinate 125,091 downwards.
AAAACTGATACACCTGAGCTGAGGGGCTTCTGTGGAAATTTTCACACCAGTTTCCACAACAATGGCATTTCTGAAAAAAACCAATACAACATAATAATCAGCTTGGCCTATCTCAGAATAGCAAGAAATCAGAATTTGGAGCATTTTCTTAAGATGAGGGAGCCAAGGTCAAATCCTGCTGTGCCTAATTGACTCTCAGGTCTCACATCCCCAGTGCCTGACCAGCCAGTGAGACTACCAATGACTCCTTCTCAATGCCTTCCTTTTAAGTTGTCTCACTCAGCTTTAGGAAGTCTGTCTGACTGCCTCAGCCCTCACAGGACTTAGTAACACTGAGGTTCACAGGCTGGTTTTCATTTAGACGGGGCAAAGTCAGGTCTCCCTTTAGACTGAAAATGGTATAAAACTTTTTGTGTCCCAACACATTATGCACCACCCTATGCTTCCCATCTTATTGAGGCAAAGCCAAAAAAAGCTTTGCTGGCATTGTTTGTTTTTCAAATGTCTGTTAATAACTATAAATAACTTTGAAATTCAGGCAGGGTTAGTCCAGATGGATCGAGGTACTCCATGAATATGCTGTGGGCTATATCTGTTTCCTTTTTTCAAGTAAGGGGACACACACAGGCATTATTTTTCTCCATGTGAGAAAACAGTGCACATATTTTACAACCCATTTCCCTCTTAAAGACTGTAATCACGTGAGAAGACACCAGCTGGTCTAGCCCCCAACAAATAGCCCTAGCCAGCTGGAGTGGAAGGAAGCCTGGTAGTGAAGCCATATGAAGAGATGTTTGTGGTTCTGTGCTGGGCTCCCACTTCCCTTTCCATGCTGCAACACAGCTGAGCTTGGACACGAGGCCACAGCAAGCAGGGAGACCTGCCTTGCACAGAGCTGCTGATGCAGGTCCTTCATCATGAATGTCCTCTCTCAGATTCAAAAATCCTAGTCCACATCCTGGTACCAGAGCATTTCCCCCGCTGGTTCTGCAAACTAATCCTGACCTACTTGTAAATGTGGCAGTGAAAAGTTTTGGTAAAAGGCAGTTTGGAAGGACCTTTTTTTTTGGTGTGTGTGGTAAGAACCTCTTGCTTCCAAAGAACTGAACAGGAAGAATCTTAACTTGGCTGAGTATTCTGAGCTGCCTTGCTCAGTGACAGATGACATTTCTCAGCCTTGTCGGAAAAGAACACCACTAAACTGAAGCTCTGTCTCATTCTGCTTCATTAGAACATAATGAGGCAAAATTACAGGGTTTGCTGGCACTGCTCAGGAATTCAGCACCATGATTGTCCTCGAAGGCAGCCAAGTAAGAGAGCTACCAACCCCTCCTGCAGCACCTGGCACAGGCTCTGGGGCAGTGCAGAAGATCCACTCAGGCTTTTTCTGGAATACTAAAAAAATCCCAAATAGCCCCAAAGAGACCAGGGGCAAACAGAGCAGATGTAGCAGCTGAAGGACCGTGGAGCAGAGCTGCTCCAGCACTGCCGTTCCTGGGGGCTGTGAGGGGCGTTAATGGGCCCCATGTGCTGCAGGAATGCAAAGCTCTGCGTGGGCTGGGAGATTTATGCTCTTGACATTGAGGGGACTTCCTGGCTAAGAGCTAATTGCTTTGGACTGTGCCTCTGCTCCGAATTACTGCGACTTTATTGAACAGCAAACCTGAGGAAGCAGCAAAACCAGAGATGGACGCTCATCCTGTGTAAAATGCTACTGGTTTAACCTCAGATTTCTGAAGATGTGGAGCAGGTGTTGTTTTTGTTTAATGAATTTTGCATTTAGTTGTCATTTATGTGTCATTAAAAGATGAGACTGCTGTCATTGTGGTTGTTTTCTATTTTATGTCTTCCACAAGACCCAGCAGTGAAGGTATGTGAAAGAAGTAGGAGCAGGATAACACTATAGTGGTTTCCCAGTCCTCAACAAGGTATGGCATGTGCTGAGCCACAGATGGTGTTTTTATGTTTTACAGCCTTCAGTTTTTTCAGTGATTTTTATTAATTTTTTTCATTAATGAACTCAGGTAAATTGCTGGCAGCCCAAACCATCCCATAACTCAACAAAACATAATGTGGTGAACTATCTACTTTCCTTTGATTTTTACCCGCTGTTTGGCAATACTGCATCTCCTACACAGAATTTAGGTGGTCGTGTGGGTTGTGGTGTACTTTAATTGATGGAATGATATATTTGAGACTGACAGAGTAATATACTTGAGACCAAACTCAGAGACCCAACTGTTCCATTTTTTGTTCATCTTGGACTGCTGACCATCACACTGAAGTCAACCTCCCCAAGGAGAAAGAATCAGTGTGTTCGAACAATCTGCTTAAGGTGAGATCACCTGAAGACAAAGACATTCAGTCATTTCCTCAAGGGCTCAAGGATTTTGCTTTCATCTGTGTAACCCAGTGAGACAATTGACAAAGGTCTGGATGCTCAAACAGTGAGAGGAAACATGAGAGCAGGTAGAGGGATATACTCCCAAAGGAGAGGAAAACTGTGAGAAGGAAATAAGTGGCTCTGAAAAGATCTGGAGAACAGACATGCACAGAGGNGAGCAGTGCTGGCTGCAGTGATCTCTCAAAGCCATAGAGACACTCTCGGTAAATGCAGAGGCTTGTTCCACCCCTCATCACCCACGGCTTTAGTGTAATAATAGACAGAGATGTCAGTGGGACGGAGGGAGGAAAATGAAGCATAGGGTTCAGTGGTTTGGTTTGTGCCTGTGATTTAGGTGTGTGCTTAGCTTGCCATAGTTTGCTTTGAATGTGTACACAGAATAAAGAAAATCACAGATCATAAGAATGACAAAACCTGAGGAAAACAAGGTCCCTTCTGAAGGGACCTCCCCCTCTGGCCACCACATGGTTAACAGAACCTTTATTCCCCAGCCCCTTATGAACACAAAATTATCAGGCTCCAGTGTTAACCTTGAACACCTGTAGTTCATTCCTGTGGTTCCCTGAACATTCAAACAAGACAGAAATTTAGTCGGGTAACTTATTTAGGAAAGCCTTCTCCTCTTTTCCGTGCTGCTCACATTGCAGTATATTGCTGGCATTGTTTAAAGTGTTACTGGCAAATAATATTGCTTTGTGCATTATAAATAGAAATCAGGCAGCAAATGGAATTAAATGTGGACTGAAAGGCCCAAATTCCTGAGCAGAACAGTCTGTGTGTCTGACAGGAAATAGACAAACTTTGTTAAGTTTCCCCAGGACCAGCCTAATTTGATCTTGGATTTTTATTTTTTTTAAGTGTGGTTTTACATGTCTACAAAATGTAACAGCTACTTGAAACTGAAAACAAAGCCAACAAAATAAGACCTCTCCAGGGCATTCCAAATTATTTAAACCTGAGCTTTTCCAGCATTCCTGTGCAACAGATAACAGTAAACAGCCGGTTAAAAATATACAACATTAGGGTTATATGGGCAAAAAATAACAGCAGACATTTGTGAAGGACAGATTAGCAACAAATCCCTGACCTGGATGAGGGGGTCAAGTGTACCCTGATAAAATTTGCCAGTGACACCAAACTGAGTGGGGAATTGGACACTTTGGAAGGGAGAACCAGCCTGCAGGTGAAGTTCAACAAGGACCAGTGTAAGGTCTTGAACCTGGGAAAACACAGTCCAGGAGTGCAGCACAGGAGGGGTTTTTTTTTTTTAATTTTTGTATATGGTGATTAATTTTATAGATTTTTTTTAAGTTTTGCTTCCAGTTGCAACTTTCACAAGAACATTGTGAACATTTTTGGTGACAATTAGAGTGAAGAATGTCAAGTTTCCAGCAGCGTCTATCATTTTCTGCTGGGGTAGCAAGGACTTTTGGAAGATTAAGATTAATCTTTCCTGCTTCCTTGCTCCTAAAGATAGCATTCAAGCTCTCCCCTAACTGCACTGCAAGTTCATTCCACAGCTAAAAGCTCTCCTTATCAAAGATATGTTCATACCCCTCCCTCTCTGCTTCCTCAGCTTGCTTCCTCTTTGGTATTTTAGAAAAAGATTTAGCCACCCTGACAAGTTCCATATCAATACGCAGCATTACTGAGTCACAAGAATCCAGTCTGGTAAAAGCTAACTGGTGGTTCCCTCTACAGGCATCATTGGGGCTTTATGTAAACCCCAAAAATCAAAAAATGTTGGGTTAGAATAAAATATTTTTCAGTTTTGTATTGCAAACCTTGAAACATTTTCATTTTTTTTTTAATGAGATTTACATCAGAGATCTCTTGGAAAATGTATTTGTTCTGAAAACACATTTTGTTCTTGGAGAAGCCCGGGTTTTCTCTCCAGTTCTGCTAGAAATTCTGGAGGAACTGATGTCACCTTTGCTTTGCTGGAAAAATCTATTGCAAACTCTGCTAGGGGAGGAAGAGCTGCATGTATAGCCAGGACACAGGGAGGTACATAGAGATCTGAGCTCTTCTTTAATTTGGCTGGGCATGGACGTGCCCTGTTCTGAAAACCAGGCATTCCCAAACTCCCTGTCTTTGCAAGCCAAGCACTCCCATTTTCCCACTGTGTGCAGCAGAGGCCTTGAGTGCTGACTCCCAGCACGGGTGCATCCCTGAGGCACTGAAATCACAAACAAGGACTGAATCATGCTTAGGGCTGTGCTGAACTCAGAGAGGGTCCTGTGCAGACCCAGACACCTGGAGCTGATTCCTGATCACAGATTGAGGTACGTGATCCCACACTATGGCAAAGCTCCCATTGATCTTCACTATGCAGGATGAGGATATGAGTGAGCTGGGACTGAGGAAACACTTAATGCAGAAGAGACCTTTACAAGTATTTTAATTGCAACCTCTTTGCTTTAAAATTGTAGCTGTGATCTACAGCAATAATTTATGCAGCAGATCAGTTGTAAAAGCATTGCGCAGTTGGTGCGATATTGCAAATGGGAATTTAATAATTGCTGATTATTTTAGAAATGTTGTCTTGTAAAAAAAAAAGTAGGAATAAGTGATAATCAAGGGTGAAGGGATTACTGCTGTTGATTTAAAAGCTTGCTGAGGCAGATTCGAAATCCCAAAGCTGAAGCATTTCTTTTAGCAAATAAAAATGCAAAGAAGAAAAGACTGGTGGAGTCTTGTTTGAGCAACTGGCAGGCAAGTAGCAGTAAATCATGAAAAAAACATTTCCTAAACTTTCCCTTTTAATAAATTAGGTGTTGTTTGTAAAATAGCTTGGGAGAACATGTTAACACAGAACTGCTAGCTAGATAACAAGCCAAATCCATCTCTGCATTTTGGCCCAGTTGCACCAGGGATGAATTTGGCTCTGTCTCTCTACAAACATGAATCAAGCTGTTTGCATTTTGTCATTACACTATCCCTGACCCAAGAGTATATATTTCCTTGGCAACAGCAATTAAAAGCCTGACAAAAACACTACACATTATCTGCATAATTTTTTTCTTCCTTAGCAAAAGTTGTATTTTCCCACTCCTGCCCCTCCCTAAGTAAGGAAGATTAAGGGGCCCATCCAGTTTCCTGTGAAACTGAAGATAAAAATTCCTCTGGTTTTGACAGCAGCAGCAGTGCTTTCTTCATTTAGTGATTATTTATTTGATTGATGGCTGAGTCAGGCAGCAGTCCCAGCTCTGTTGGCTCTGTGCTTGGCATATAAAACTTCTCTTGTCCGTGGCCATGTCCATTCTCTTACAAAGAGAAGAGGAAGGCCAATGCACCAGTGATGCACTGGGAGCCTTCTGGGAGCCTTGGGGGAGATGGCAGCAGCTAACAGAGATTTCTTTGGGAAATTCACCAAAAGTGAGAGCTCCATGAGTAATTTGGGACCACACATATCTATTTAACCAAGAGATTCCCATTATCCCTTAAGAGTTTATTTTCTGTACAGTATTTTGGTGAGTTTAAACGCTCTTCCAAACCCTTATCAGACTTCCCTTCCTGATTCAATGCAATCCAAGACTAAATTAAGTGTATAACTAATAATTGCAGGAATTTTCATCATGGGCTTTTCTCAGGTAGATATGCCAGTTAGAATGAGAGAATTTGCATATGCATCAGTTATAACATATAAGATACTATTTACTGGCCACCAGCAAACCTCTGCTCAGAGCAGTGCAGAATCCAGTCCCTGTCTTTATGGAATTTTGTATGCAAAACAGTTTAGTCCTGTCAAATTCTATTTTCAGAGGAAACCCCAATGAGTGTTTCAGGGTTTGTGCTCCCAGGCTTTAGGCAATTGCTGCATCTGAGGGTGGTGTATTTATTCCCTTGCAGGGAGCTGAGCTGACAATGCACACTCTAATGAATGCTCACCTCTGCTGGAGATAAAACTTGCTTCTCTTGGGATGGCTGAACCTGCCTTGTAGCCTTCCAGCTGCCATTGCAAGGAGCTGGGAGATGACCAAGAGTCATCACACCCACTGCAGTCGGTGGTTCAAGAGAGCGGTATTGTCATTGGCTGCAGCTGGGAAACCCAGCAAGGCGCCCTGTGAAGTTTTTACCTGAGTAATGGTAAGAAAAATAGCAAGAGACCAAACCAAAATGTTTTCCTCCTGCATTGCGTGTTTGCATGGCAACATGATAACCCCACTGCCAGAATCAGCAGCCCTTTTCCATTAGCAAAACTAAGCAGTCATTACCACCACACCAAAAAAAGAGCCCAAATCTGCTTTTTGCAGCTTCTGAGAGACGGGCTGCAGGGGGGAGGTGGATTTTCCACATCTGTTTCCTCCATCCACCTCTCATTTGCTGCTGCAGGGCAGGAAACACATTGCTCCGTGCACCAGCCGCTGACCCCTTTGGGAGTCAGCCTGCATGCAGGGCTGGAAGTCCTTCACACTTCATCTGGTGGAGTTTTGAAAACATGGTTTGCTATTAAACCCAGCCTGACTTGCTGTGTCAGGGCAGCAATCTGAACAGAGAGTGTGTTTACTTTGGGTATAGAGAGGAAAAAAAGGAAAAGGGAAAAAGAGTCAGTGAAGGGGAGGAAAAACAAAGAAACCTGGCCTTGCCAGGTTTCAATAACTGTGCATGTCACTGTGAGGAGCTGGCTCCTTCACAGCTGTACCCTGGCTGTCCTTTCACACTATGCTGCAGATCAGTGCTACAGCGAGTTCCCTTACTGCCTGCCTCTATCTGCTTCATAAATCTACTTCAGGGTATTCTCAGGAGGAGGAGCAATGTTGGAGTCTTTCCTGCTATGAACAGGTCCCGAAAAGTCCATCACCGGACTCCAACACCTTCCCTGTCTCACCCCCAAGAGCCCAGTCTCCAGTTTTCCCCTCTCTGCCCTTTCCTCCTCCATGAAGTTCCCCTTTAACCTGTACGTGCTCTGGGGTACTGGAAGCCAATGTGACACAACATGATCCGCCAAAGAACTCTCCCACTTGTTTCAGTGCTTCCTTGGGGCATGTGGCTGTTGGAACTTGCAAGGGTGTTTGCCAGAGCAAGAATGTGTCTCTATTTCCAAGGCTTCAAAGCATAGAAAAAGATGTTGTTTTTCCCCACCAATCCTCTCCTGACAAAGAATGCTTATGAGCAATTGAAGATAAACACTTGTCATAAAAAAGCTTGTCATCTCTTTTCCCAGTAACCTCTCGGCATCTGGCCCCTGTCTCTACTGCAAAGCCAGATAAGTTCCCTTCCTGATTTCATCCAGCTCATTTTCACACTTTCCAAAACTTGAAGCTTGCACACTGATGAGCCCTGGAGACTGATTGAAAATTGCCTGTGTTAAGCAAAAATACCAGCCAGGACTTCACTGTGCAACAGCCTTTCCCAGAATCTCCCACAGCACCTTATCTAGTTCAGCGGAGGCTGGGATGTAATTTCAGAGGTCAGCTCTTCAGCTTGGGTCTCCTTATGGGGGGGTCCTACAGAGGCTGACTCCCTCAGGGAGGGGAGACAAAAGGTGAAAGAGGTTGTAATTTTAAAAGATTTATGGGTCCTACAGCAGAAACAAGAAAGCAACACTGAATTGCACCCATGAGGAATAGAATTGATTCCTCTGTAAGGCAGGCAGAGGGTGCAGAGAGTTGTGCCCCTCTCAGATGTGCACAGGTACCCCTGGCTGAGTCCCAGGGGAGGCTGCACAGGGAGAAGAGCAAGAGCTGCAAAGAGCAGTAGCAGAGCAAGGAAAAAAGAGGTGCTCCGTGTTAACATTGAGGCTCCCTTCGACATTTGTCACGTCAAAAGCAAAAATCAGTCCGGGGCAGTGTTTTTTATCCCACACTGGGAAGGATGTGCCTTCATCTTCACCTCACCCTGACCTTATAATCCCCAATGTTCTCCTTAATGAGACGTGCTCTGAATGCTCAGCAGATACGAGTGCAAATGAATCCCTGGCGTGCACGGAACTGCAGGGTTTAGTGTAGGGTGTTGATATAGCTCTAGGATTATATACAATTAGACTGTCTAGACCATATTCAGCGGGGATGTGGATGGGGTGAGGATTACCAGCTGGGAAATCAGATATGAGAGGGTGGGCAGCTGGGTTGGGGCGGGAGAGGAAACCAAGTGGAAATGTAAGAAAGCACCAGATAAATTGCTGCTGGGCCGGATGTATTGTACACCCTCAGCTTCCCTGCACTGGCTGTTCCCTGTGCTCTTCTGCAACAGCTCAGCCCTTTGCAGTCTTGCACATCTTTCCTCCTCCACATCCCTGTTAGTATGGAAAATGGCGTTGCTTTCCATTAACACTGAGTCAGTGAGACACAAACTGTGTGATGATCATAGAACCATAGAGTTCTTTAGGTTGGAAAAGACCCTTAAGATCATCAACTCCAGCTATTAAGGCACCATTAGACCATGTCCCCAAGGGGCACGTCCACATGTCTTTTAAATCACTCCAGGGATGATGATTCCTCTTAGTTCATACAGAGGGACTGTGGCAGAACAAAACCTGAGCCCAGGTCCCCAGGATGTTCTTCTAATCCTTGGACCATACTCACATCCATGGTTCTTCCCTTCCAGTCACCTGGGATGTTCAGCTTGTTACCAGGTATAGGATTACTCCTACAGAAATCAGTCATGATCTCTTTGACATGACACAGCGAGTACTTCTCACACTCAAAACAAAAATGTCCTATCTTGTTCCTCTTGACATTCACTACCAGTGCTGAGTATTGAAGGGATGCACAGGGAGATGACTGGTCCCTCCTCAGCCTCAGGGCACAGAAATTGTTTTTCCTGTAGGATGCAGGTGTAGGCGTGCTTTGGGGACACTTTACATGGCCCTGTTGGGACATGGTAGGCACAGACGACCATAGGTGGATGCCTCCTGCTCTTGCTCCTTTGCACTGGGCCGTGCTTCGCCTGGCACTGGTGTTTTGGAGCCAGATGGTCCTGCAGCTTGTTGCTTCTTGCAGTTGGGCTCTGCCAGCCTGAGCAGATGGATCTGAGGGGCCTCAGAGAGAGCAGGAATCTGCATTTGCTGAAGCGTAGGAGCTATTTTAAACATCAGCAAAGTCTAGTGTGGAGAAGACCCTGCTGCCTCAGAAGCATATTTCTCCAATCTGATATAGAAACCTGACCATATTTTACAAAGCACATCATTTACGCTGCTCCAGGCATGGCCTGGGACTGGGAAGCCTCATGCAGCTCCAGCCATTAGGAAAGAGAGCCCTTTCTCCAGAAGCAGTTGAAGAAAATCACATTTTTTGTTGCCTGAGCTGGAAAATCAAGCACCTACATTCATCTGCTTCTTTATTTACTCCTCCCTCAGTGATGTTGGAGGATCTTCAGGTGCCTTTTGGCATCACTTTTATACTCTCCCACTCTCCACACTGAAATAGGACAGAAATTTTGGGGGGAGGGGAGGGGGAAATGTGAATTTTTTGCTGTTCAGCCTGTCCTGTGGGCAGCAGCCCTGCCTACAGAGCACTGACCCCAGAGCACCAGGAGCTTTCATCCCTGCCTGGGCTAACTAGCTGGTCCTGTGCTCAGGGCATGTCTTGGTGCTGGGAATGTGGGTGCTTTTGTACTGTCTATGGCAGAAAGAATAGAAATTAATCTCTCCCTGCTCTTGTCAGCCCTTATATCACAGATATTACACAGTCTCCAGCTCTTTGGAGTTTCCAGCAATACTTGGCTTTGTGTAACACCTCAGTGGCTTTCTCTGTCTCCTCTTGGCCCTTGGAGATGTGCTGCTGCTCACTGACATCCCTTTCTGCAGGCTGGAGGCAGGAAATGCTCTGCTGATGTTTTTGGCTCTAAGGATACTCTTTCCAGTCTGAACAAACCCCAAGAGACCTGAGGTTTTATTCTCACTGCATGACAAGCAGTAGGAGCCATAGGTGTGAGGCGCTTGGGATATATCCCACCACACCACAGCTGGCAAAACAAATCTTTCCACAAAGTTTTCACCACCTGCCCAGCTTCCTCCCCACAGGAAATCCAGCCTCCCCCGCTCCTGGAGATGAGAGCTGGACCTTTGTTTGCAGCTCCCCTTTCACAAATAAAGCCAATGCTGACTAGTAAACATGGTGCTGCTAAATGTGCAGAGCAATACTCAGAGATTGGAAGATAATGGTGGTTTTTTTTCTATTGAGCTGGGTAAGAGGAGCAGCCAAATCCTTGAACTGTGTGCAAATACCTCCTTGTTACTGAAATTTGCTTTCCAGCAGCACCCTAAAGCCCCAGCTGGGACTGGGCTCCTGCTCCATACCTGCTCTGCAGACATTTTCTTCTTCTTATGCACTCAGTTTGAGTTGGGATTGCAAGAGGAGAGAATTAGGGACAGATCCAATCTAGATATAAAACTGACTCATCAGGAAGAGTTTAGCTGCAGAGTGTGACATACAAGTGTGACAAGAGTGTGACAAATGGATAGAAACAACATGAGGATCACTACACTGACACTGACCTGAAGTCCAGCTAGATGAGTATCCAACTTCCAAACAAGTCTGAAACCAGTGACTTCAAGAGCAGATAATCACATCCCTTCAGCTATGAGGATTATATTTCCCTTCTAGAAGTGTTAATCGTTTGAACCCCCTTAAATCTGGTCTGTTTATATCTCTCCTGCCCTAACTAGCCCCATACAAGCCCTGTATCTCCCAATAAACAAAAGGGTCTCAAGACTGAAGAATTTAATGAATTCGAACATTAAATGAGCCTCTATTTACTTCCTCAATATTTAGTACTTCATTGCCTTGAGTTAAAAAAAAGGAGACCATAAGAAGAAGAAATAAAAGTTTAGGTTGGATATCAGAAATAATTTTTTCCCTGAAAGGCCTCTCTGCTAGAGGTTGCACCACACAAAGAATATGGCCAAAGTCCCATTCCCCAGGAGGATGGGAGAGGGAATGTCCCTCCTCACACATGCAGATGTGAAGAGGGACAGTTCATCTGGATCCTTGAACACAGACTTTCCTGAAATATGTCATGGCATGCAATATTTTTAATATAAAAACTTAGTATTTTTTTTTCTTTTCTAAAGTGTTTTTCTAAGAACTGTTGGCTTGGCGCTGCTGGAGAATCCCAAGTGAGAAATAAAACTCTGGACAATGTCTGTAGTGCCAAAGTGGCTGATCTCCCACTGAACACGGAGGAAGACCTAATTCTGGAGGGGAAGAATCTGTGGGACACAAAAGGCTGGAGGAAAACTCCTTGAAGAAGCTTCCAGAAGAGGATTTCTATCTAACAGGTCTGCCAGAGGTTCAGTGCTCCCTAAAAGCAATGCTGACAACAGATTGTTCTCCTGGAATCTGCTTTGGGAAACAAATTTTATGATTAAAAGTTTTAAATGGTCAGAAGTTTTGCTGACTCTTTCAAGGGTACTGATATTTTAACTGAGAGCATTAGTTTCTCCAGTAAGAAGTTTTTGATGGCTAGGGATCTGTGGTGGTCCAAAAGTAGTTCAAATATAAGTGATTTACATTTTCTATTAAAAAAAGCAGGAGGTGAGGAAAGTTTCACTGAGCACAATGAAAGAACTCTGGATTTATATGGAATAAAATAATAACCAGGCTGAACTGCCAAACCCCTTAATGACCACATTCCCTTTCCAGAGATGGAAAAAGAGAAGGACCAGCACCTTTTTTATTTTCAACCTCACATTTCCAGGAATCTCTTTTCTTTGTTTTTCACATCATGATTAGAAGACGTAGGGATAAAATATCAAGATAAAGGTCATCCTTAAGTATATTTAGTCTGATTGGAAGTAGGAAATACCAGAAATCCCTCCAGATTTCCAACTCCACTTGGCCATTTCAAGAAACACAGATAAATCCCCCAACATCTGCTTGCCTACCAACCACACCAAAAGGGAAACTGCAAACCATCTGCTTTTTGGAAAGCAATACCCAAAGCAGTTTGTTCCTGAGCTGGCTGGTGCCTCATGCTCTGCACCTTCTCTGTGTCAGCGACTGAGGGCAGGCCAGGGAGGGGGACAGCCCCAGCTCCTTGGCACGTGTGGAGCTGCCAAGGATCTCCCTGCCTCTGTCTGCTCACCTTCAGATGGGCTCTGACAAAGGCTCCTGCTCTCAGAAAAGCCAGGTCAGGGCCAGTTCACCAAACATGAAAGGATCTGCTCTCTGATCCCTGACATGTTACGTGGCATTTGTATTTTGGACCAAGTCACACGTGCCATGGGTTGTTATTTTAAATTATATCCAAGGTGTGTGCTGTATATTTGCATCCTGTGCTGCAGGAAGGGATTATTTTAAGGTTCTTATTTTTGTCTCAATGTAAACAAATGGACCATCATTTGGAAGAGCATCTGTGGTGCTGTGGATGCTTTGAGCAAGAAAAGAATTCTTGTCACTAGAGGATAAGCCACGTTGAGGGACCTCCATGTGATAAAACACCTACACACCCTGCACCCCTTCTTCTTTATTTCCAGCACTGCCCAGGATTTTTGCCTTCCGCTTTGCACCAGTGGGTTACTTCAGCAAAATACTTTCTTGGAACCTGCTTCATTTGCCATTTTTAACCTGCAGCCCCACTTCTGCTCAAGCAGCTTTTTTGCCAAGGATGGAAACATCTTGGCCAGTTGAGGCTTTTGTCATGCTAGCTGCTATCTCAAAAATGATAAAGTTCCAGATCACCAGATACTTCATTCTCTGGTAGCCGAAGAAGGAAGTTGTGGCTTACTGGAAAAACCTGTTAGCAGCAGAGCCATGAGCAGAGGAGAGACCTGCTGAACCCAGAAAACTGTGTCTGTTTTGCAGCTGAGCAAAAATGCAGTTGCTTCAGCACTGGTTAAAAATACCTGTGGCTTGATCCTGCCAGAATTGAAGGAAGTCTGCCCTAGGTTAAGAAAGGCATTTAAAAAAAAGTCATTTTGCAACAGTGCAGATGTTTGCTTTAGTGTCACCGACAGCGCAGGCTGGCCTGAAAGGCAGCAAAAATGAACACACACCCATGTCTTACTGGGCAGCTCACCATCCAGGGCTGGCATTTCCATATTCTTTATCACTAGAAACTGATGTAAGCACCTTCCCTGGTACAGAAGCAGATGAGCAGCACATCCAGTCAGAGTCCTTAATATATTAAATTACTGCAGCTACAACCACTTGCCGGTTACCTGCAAAGCCCCTGATTTCTGCTCAGAAATGTGCTTTCTGCTTTGCTTGGATCATGGCCAGTTGGCTCGTGGTGCAGCTGTAACCACACCACAGCAGCAAGAAGAGAGGAGCCACCCTGAGGGTTTTCTTTAGCTAGGAGCCAGAACACTGTTTTTCCTTCGTTTCCCTTGGTTTCCTACTTTGGCTTTGCTTTCAAGGTTTGTGGAGGAGGGCTGGGTGGTTTTTGGCTGGTCTGTGGAGCTGACCTTTCCCTGGATGCTGTGTCCCTGTGGAGCTCACAGCCCATGCCAGCATTGCTGCTGGTGTCTGTGCCGGGAGAGGTGACAGATGGTGAGGCTGGTGAGGTTGCAGTTGTAAAGCAGTGATGAGAAGGCTGGCAAAAGTTGCTCTTTGCATTGCACAGGACTCACACTAGAGCCATAGCAGGGATCCCTGTGCCACAGATGTTCAGGTAATGGCTAAGGAGGGACCTGTCACCAAAGAGCATGAGGGGGAGCAGTGTGACAGCCTGCTCTAGCCCAGAGAGTGAAGGTGGAGCTGGCTTCCTGCAGCAAGGTTAGCAGACCCTAAGATGAGGAATTTGTGGCAGAGCTTCCCCTCCTCTTTCACTCCCCAGGCAGCCAAACACTCTTACCCCTTCCTCCTGGCTCTGCCTGGGGTGCTGCTCCTTCTTCCACTCTTTGCAGCTTGTTGGGACCTACACATTCATCAGGAATGTCCTCAGCAATGTATGGGTGCTGCCTGTGGGCAGAGCTAACCCCTTTTTGCAGTAACAGGTCATGGGCAATCACGGAAGATTTTAATCTAGTCCCTACCGAGATGGAGGTTTAAGGAGATGCCAAGGGATGGAGGACCCAGAAACAGCTTCAGAGCCACCCAACACAGCTCCTAGCAGCTTCCATGGCCAGCCTCACAGGGATCTGGATTGGGAAAGGCCACTCTGTGCTGCAGAGTCATCTGCAGGCAGCTGGACATCAAAAAGGTTCCCAGATGTTTTGTCTCTCCTCCCAGCTCCTCTTGTCATCTTGCTGGTCCTGAACTGAGTTTTGTTCAGATATTCATTCTTGGAAGTGTTCAAGGCCAGGTTGGATGGGATTTTGAGCAGTGTGGTCTAGTGAGAAATGCCCCTGTCCATGGCAGGAGAGTTGGGCTAGATAGTCTTAGTTCCCTTCCAATCCAAACCATTCTATCAGTTTATTCTAGTGTCTTATGATTTATTAAAAACAACCCTTTTGTTGTTTGGGTTTTTTTTAAAGAGTATTTTCTTCACAAACTTGTCTTTCTGTTGGCACCATTCTGTTTTTAAGTCAGGAAAACATGTGGGTTTTTATTTTTAAAAAAGACACATTCCTGTGAGCAATGTTAAAAAACAATAACAAAATTGTGTCTGAGCTTTTCACACTTTACACGGAAAATATTTGTTATTCATCTGCTCGGAAAATTACATAAGCCTTGCTCATGTTCTCTCTTTAGTGGATTTTAGATAAATTGTAGTTCAGAGGGCTCAATATTGATCTCACTTGACTCTTGAAACACCAGTCCCAGAGCTGTGTGCTTCTCAGAGCATCTCTGCTCACTAATTTGCCTGTTGGATCACGAACGCCAGAGCCGGGAGGCTCGCTTTCATTTCTCTGCCACAAAAAATAAAAGCAACCTTGTGACTGATTGCAGCTGATGAAGGGTAAAAGCTACATCGGCACAAATGTTTCATTCCATCCTTACAGCGCTGCTGTCAGGACAGGGCACAGACGCTGCATGTGAACCCTGTGTGTCCATGCCAGGCAGGTTCAGCACTGACATGAGTGGGGAAGATGGGAGAGCTCGGTTTTAAGGCTTTTTTCCCCAACGTTTTTTCCACGTCTCTATCAGCTCAAATGCCATCCCTTAGCAGGTTTTTCCTGCTGCACTGCCCTGACAAGCAGCAGCTCAGTTGTTGCTGTGTTTTCCCCTCTCCAGTCCCACCATCCTAAATCTCAGCATCTGCAGCTGGTGACAGCCATTTACACCAGGGCTTGTATTATCATAAATAGTGGGGAATTCAGGTTTGAGCTCACACATTTTCCAGCACTGGACATTACCAGGCAATTAATTCACTTGCCCAGAAAATTTTAAATACCCTAAAGAGATATGCAGGCAGTTTTTCCAGGGTCCTTTTTCATCAGCTTGCTCTCTGGGGTGGGCCCATATTAAATGCAGGCCCCACTTCAATCTATAACCGCAGATTTGCTGAGAATGTTTTATTTTATTGCTCTGCACGCAGCAAACCAGGCAGGGAGGGAAAGGTGGAGGAGACTCTGCACAGCTGAAAGCTGTGCTGCCCTCTCATTTGTTTTGCCTTATCTGGAAAGCCACAAGAGAATGATATAATCCCTCCAGGTTTTTGGTCTACAAAGAAGATACAGCAGCTAAGCCTGAGAAGTGACAGTAACACTGATGATGGATGCTCTCTTAGCAGGCCTGAAGTCTTCTTTTTATAAGAAATTCCTGTTGTCCACTCCCCCCAACTCCTGTCTGGAAGCATGAGGTGCACAAGGTTCCCAAAAACAAGTCTGGGCAGGTAGAGACAGGAGAAGCAGGAACTTACCACCAACACAGGGCCAGAGTGGCAGAAAACAGACTCTGCTGGATGCCTTTTTAACAGATGTTTTGGGAATTACCAATGATTTTAACAGCAAGATCTACCAAACTGGAGTTAACAACCTTTAGCCTGGCTGTGATTCATATCCAAAACTTTATAGAGAGGTTTCACGGCCCATCGTTTCTTGTTAGCAAAAAGGGAATTAAATTCTTTAAAGGGGGATATGGACAAATTCCTCTTTATTCATGCTGTAAGAACCTGTCTCTGCAGAGTGTAGATTGAAGGAGAGATCAAATACTGCACGTACCATAGTCACTATCTTTTGCAAGGGAGGAGGTGAAAGCCAATTTCAATTGCATTATCTGCAAATGCCTGACCCCCAGAACCACTGTGGTAACAAATTGAAACAAATCCCAAGACGATAGAAAAGCTGTAATAGACATGCAACAAGTTCCAGTCCTGTTACCACAGATATCTCCTTTCATTTGCCATGATCTGAATGTCAGCACATTATCATCCCTGCTCAGGCCCATCTAGAAAAGACTGGTTTTAATTTGCTCCACAGAATGGATGCAAGCTCCGAACATCACTCATACCTGATAAGGGCTCATTCTCCAAGACTGGCAAATCCAGCTGCTTCTGTGGTAACTCTTCATCGTCTTCTTCTTCCTTTTATGTTGCATTTCCCAAAAGAAAGCAGGGGGGGAAAAAGAAAAATAGTGAAAATGCAAACCATTAAACTGTTTGTCAAAACGAGACAGAATTTTGAATGGTATTAATACCAAACAGAAACATGAATTACATCAAAAACATCTTTCATCAAACAGTCTTGTAACTCATGCTTAGCATGAAAGCAAGGGTCCCAACAGCCCTGTGTCAGGCACCACCTCCCCATAATGCCAGTGGTGCATATGGAGGAGGTGAAGCTCAGAAATCATGTGAAGCCTCAGAGAACTGCACAGTGTTTGACTGAAAAAGCTGGCTGGAGCCAGCTCTAAATCCAAGATTTAATCTTGACACTTGAACCCAGTGTTGCCTGTCTCATGCTCCACCTGAAGTCATTAAATTTATCTGTCCATTTCAGAAGAGAAAGTTTGACTAGAATTATTCAATTTATTTAACTTTTCTTTATTAAAATACTAACTCCATTGCTTTGAAAAATTCATTGATGCCAAACACAGAACAAAGCAAAAGGCTGAATTATTATTTTTCTGGAGTCTTTGCCCGTTGGTAAGTGAATGTCCTCACAGTCAGAGGAAAAATCTGTTCACAGCCGAACTTCTGATTTACCATCTCATATGTCTTGAGCAAGATTAGACAAGCCCTGCCATCTACTGTACCAGCAATAGCGTGTCCACCAGGACCAGGGCAGGGATTGTTGCCCTGTATTCAGCACTGGTGAGGCCTCACCTTGAATTCTGGGTTCAGTTTTGAGCCTGAGGGGGTGGAATGAGTCCTGAAAAGAGCAATGAAGCTGGGGAAGGGTCTGGAGCACAAGTCTGGTGAGGAGCGTCTGAGAGAGCTGGGGTGTTTAACCTGGAGAAAAGGAGGTTCAGGAGGGGTCTTCTCACTCTGTACAACTCCCTGACAGGAGGATGTAACCCGGTGGGGGTCACAGGCTCTGCTCCCAGCTGACAGTGATAGGACAAGAGGAAATGGCCTCAAGTTGTGCCAGGGGAGGTTTACCTTGGTTATTAAGAAAAGATTTTTTTTACCACAAAAGTTGTCAAGCAGTGGAACAGACTGCCCAGGGAAGTGGCTGAGTCCTGGAGGTATTTAAAAGACGTGTTGATGTGGCACCTGGGGACATGGACAGGAGTGTGAGCGAGGCAGCCTGGAGTGCTCTGTGCTGCGAATGGCAAAATGCCATGGAGCTGCTGGTGAGGAAGGAGGCGCTGCCGCTGCGTAAAGCAGGCAGATCATATTCGTCTTTCAGAGTAGTATTTCCAGATTAAATATAAGAGGGAAGCTCAGAGAGGTCAGAGGCTGAGATTGACTTTCAGAATGGTGCCTTTGACATCCAAAGAGGGAGGACAGGCTTATTAAAAATGCAGTGTGGATTGCAAATCTGTCACACACCCAAGCCACCACGTGGAGCAGGAGGATGGATGAGGCGGTCATGGAGAACCTGCTGACAACAACAGCCTCTCAAGTGACGGGTCAGTGAATAGTTTGCTGCTATTCAGCCTTGTTTTGACAGAAACTACGCAAATCAGCCATGTCGGGGGCAAGGAGCAAATGTTCTCTTCCACTTGGAAGCTTGTTTAAAATCTTGTGGTGGGGAAATAAGACCATGAATGAGAATTAAGTTCTGCATTGATTTAGGAAAATCAGTTTAGTGAGGTAGAACAGAGAGGGGAGAGAAATGAAGAAGGAATCATGGGGTTGGAGGAGAGGAGATGACAACAGCAGTGAGGGAGAGGAAGAGCAGGCAATGCCACTGGGACATGCTGGGTGAAGGTTCCACCAACTTCTGCCATCTGCTGTGTCCACTCTGGAGCACACCAGGTTCCACCTGCTGCACCATTTCTTGGCCACAGTGAAAGTCTCTGTGAGACAGTAAAGCTGATGGTGTCCAGCACAAGGGTAAATGCCAAGAGGGAGCCGCACCATCTGCAGGCAAAGGTTTTGCCTGCCCTGCACTCTTTCACTCCCTCTCATCTTTCATCCCTCAGCAGCTTCTCAATGGCTGCCTCACCACCATGATGGCAGCACCATTAACTTGCTGCAATTTGAGCCTTCCCCGTAGGAAAATTCTAGGCAGAAAATTCCACATAGGAACTTCTTCATGTTTCGTAAAAATTTAAAAACAACATTATTCATCAGACATTGAAGGCAATGACTCAAAATGTTGCCAAGATGCCTCACAGGTGTTTAGTTTGGGTTTGAGCTTATAGATGAGTGGGGTGTGCTGGAAGTGCTCTATTCTCATTTTACAAGCAATACTCTGTCTCTAAAACCATCTCCTTTTTTCAGGAAATTTCAGGCAAATTTTGGGGAGATAGAAGGCAGATATCCTGGACAGATCAGGATGCAGTGGGGACCTGAAATAAGGGAATTATATAACATAAGTCTTTACTGCAGCAGACCAAAATTTTCGGTGAGGGAGGCATTTTCTGTAGTTGCAAAATGCAACATCAAAGCATCCAAACAAGTGTAACTCACTACTGCACAGGGCCACCACTTTCTCCAGGCAAAGTTTAATCAGTTTTAAGTATCTTGAGTGTGGCGAGGCTCTGGAACAGGATGCCCAGAGAAGCTGTGGCTGCACCATCCCTGGAACTGTTAAAGGCCAGGTTCATTGGGGCAGTGTAGGATTCATTAGTCAGGAGCTGCTGGGTGGATCCAAGGGGTGTGAGTGTCACTTTCCTGCTTTTTTATTTTTCAGAATAAATTAATTTCCTGCATCTATCGGAAAAGCAGCTGCCTCGGACAAGTAAAGGGAAGCTAGGAGAGAAGCTACATGGGGGAACAGACTCCCTGCCAGTAAGTTCTGTGAGTATCTTCTCCATGCCAGCTCCCAAGGACCCTTCTGAGAGAAAAGAGGATGGTCACCTCCCCATCAGGCACAGGTTTAGCCTGGCTTGGATCCAGCTAGACTTTTCCAGTGTATCAATGACTCTGGAGGTTGCAAGCACTAAGCCTTGGGTCTCTCCTCTCAGAGAGGGTCACACACTCAACCCAAACCTGGGGTCAGTGCCCAACACAAATGGATCAGAAAGCAACGGGACAAGCAGTACAGGAGTGCTCCTCCCTGACAGGAGTGGGCTGATAAGGAAGGGGTGGCATGGTTAATGACATGCCAGGGGGATGAAATAATGTCTTGAATGAAAGCAGTGTGATAGGCAAGAGTTTATTTATGGGTGTGCAGGGCAGGTAACATTTCAAACATATTTCAGTACTTCCAAGATAAAAAGAACAGGTTTTCTTACAGACCACATGGAATAGATAAGAGGATTTATAATAGCTACATTTCTGGCCCATAATCCTTGGAAATGAATGTATTTGCTCTGCATGCCAACTATGACATAGAGACAAACTACATGATCAGCTCATTCCATCATGTAATTTGGGCTGTAATAATTAAAGCTGATCTTTCTGTTTCCCCTTGGCCCAGCAGAGCATGCAGCTGCATCACTCTGCAAAGAAATGGTCATATGGCTGAAAGCCAACCATGGCTATGGCAATGGGGTGCACAACCCCCACCCCAGGTCCTGGCCCTTTAGCTCTCCTCTCTCCTGTCCTGCCCCACCTCCTCTAATAAAATCACCTCTGGCTTCCCACCACCATGACTGATTTAAATTCAGCAGCACCCTTCTCATATGAGAGCTATTTGGGAATCTATCCAGCAGGCACTCGTCACCTCCGTCCCTCTCCTGCAGCGCAGCCGCAGCTCACTGAAAATTTGGGCAGGGGTTTGACACAACAGGGGAACATGGGGAACAGAGCACTTTGCCCCCACAAGCTGTCCCCACAGAGAATCACACAGAATCACAGAATGAACTAGGTTGGAAAAGACCTTTCAGATCATGGAGTCCAACCTATGACCTCACACCTCCTCATCAACTAAACCACGGCACTGAGTGCCATGTCCAATCTTTTGTTAAACACGTCCAGGGACAGTGACTCCACCACCTCCCTGGGCAGATGATTCCAGCACTCAATCACTCTTTCAATGAAGAATTGGGGAAGGAGTTGAAAAGGAAGCCCAAGGCTGTGGTAAATGGTAGATGAGTGACCATCCATGAAACTTGAGCAAAGGATCATTAAACTTTCCTAATTCACCTCCCAAGTCCCTGTCAGGGGGAAGGAGATGGGTGATAGGAGGGCTATGGCTATGTTTGGACTTTTAGCTTCTATTGTGACATGTTTCTGATGTGCCTCTGCTGCTCACAGGCAAGCCACAGAATATTCCCCTTAGCAGAAAATCTGCCTTTGTGCCTCTCTAACATAGACTGGGTCTCTTCGGTCCCTGACAAAGGACAAAACCCACCAAGTCTCCAGGGATAAAAGTAAAGCTTGGAGAAAGCTGTGGGATCCTGAAAAAGCCATTGATAACAGGATGCACAGGAAGGATGGAGGATGGGTGTTCACATATGTCCCGTTTGCTGTATCTTTTCAGTGCCCACCAGGCCAGCAGGGAGCACTTGATCTGACAGATGGTTTTCTTCAGCCCAGAGAAGCTGTGGGGGATGTCACACACACCCACACTTCTCAGCTTCCGCTCCCAGGCTCTCCTAAATCCTGGCGAAGAACCTCACTGCCCTTTCACACAAATGCCTGGAGACTAGTAGCTGCCCTCAGAATGTCCACATCCTCATCTGAAATCTGTCAGAATTACTCCTCCTGGGCAAAAAGGGCTTTCTGGCTTGTTCTGACCAAAGCCCTGACACCTGGCACAGACACAAGCTCCACGTGTCCCCTTCCTCAAAGTGGCAGGAAGGTGCCATGTGAAGGTCACTTAGAATCCCAAGATCATCACCACACTGAGCTCCCAGTAATTTAGAATAGCCTATGCATTATTCATGCAGACTTGAAATTGCCCACAAGGATGACAGGACAGGTGACAAATGCCAAACCAGTCTCCCTAACCCAGGAGCCAGGGTTGGTGATGCACAGCATCAGCCATTCTGGGTGTCAGATGTAATCTCTGCCTTCAAAGTGGTGGAGAATGGAGTGTCTCTAATCCACCCTGACTGGCACTGTTTGTATGGTTGACCTTGATAAACTCATATGTAAGACCATCATTTGTTTAGGGCTACAAGTGGCTTTATAGTGGGATCCCAAAAGATGCTGAAATCTAGGCATATAAAACTTGATATAAGCTAAAAAAGAAAATTCCATCCTATTCCATCAGCAAAGGCACCAGCCTCACCTCAAGGTCAGAAAAGAGCTGATGACCACTCTGCCATCCATCCCTCACTCAGGTCAGAGGTCCTTGAGCAGAAGATTCCCCTTGTCTTTAATTTAGGGTGTGGGTCTAAGGCAAGCACATTTCTCCATAAACAATGCAAGTCACACAGCCCAAAAGCACGTGGGAGCCAGAGCTGTTCTTGGTTTGGGGTTTTCAGCTCCAGAAGGAGATTCCAGATGTGTTATGAGTGGCATGTACACTGCCCATTGCTGCAGGATCTGAGCTCTTTCTGCTTAAAATCAATAGCAAGTCAGTGAGGAATTTCCTGGACTTGTTTGCTTTCTCCCTCTTTTTTTTTTTTTTTTAATATACAATTAGATGTATTAAAATAAACACTATTTCTCAAAATTATATTTGAGAAAGCTTCTTGCTTTTGAGAGATTCACTTCTCACCTCATTTATTTTGGAGCTATTACGTTTACAAGGGTAGTGGCAAAGCCAGCACTGCAAAGTGGAATTGCAAATGGTCCTCTTTAAGGTAGAATGGCTTTTTACAAAAAGGGGTGGCATTTTGGAGGGGTTTAAAGCCAGTCAAACTGGTCTTGCCTGATCTCTTCTTGAAGTTCACTCCCTCTTGCTGGTTTTCCTCAAGGAAGAATGCTTTGTCACAAGCTCTCTCCAGCCTTGCCCTGGGCTTTGTGATCAAATGCTGAAGCCCATATAAACAGCTTTTGTACTTTCTGCCTGGAAAACCTCTTTGTCTTCTTACAGAAACATTTTCTCACAATTTCTTTGGGCAGAAACCACTTTCCAGTTGAAATAAAAGCCTCACTTTGTCTGTCTCTAAGCCTCTTGATTGTATTAAAATGCACTGAATGCATCAACAAATTTTAATTCCACCTCAAGATAAAAAGGCCTCTCAAACACTTAACTCTAATGTCTCAGCTTGAAATCATTTTCCAGTCGCCATCCTGTTTGTCAAAAACAGAAAGTCAGTTCTGGTCTTCCACCCTCTGGGTCACAAAGGTGGCCCTGAGACTAGACTGGGCCTGCAATTACTGTGTATTTCTAAACTGAGAAAGGGTTTGCAGAAATAAACTGAATGAAGGGAATAAGGGAGGATCCCTGGTCCTATAATAAATACAGGATTTTAAAAAAAGCAAAACCTTACAGGAGCATGGCATTATATAGATCTCTTGCAGAAAGGAGAATGCTTATGGAAAATTTTGAAAGCTTTTGTTTTTGGATCAGTTTGGAGCAAAATCAAATTTTGCTGCTTTTTGTTTTCCCAGGAATTATATACCCACCAGAAAAAGACTGTGATTTTCAGACAACTTGTTTATAACCAACTCACTGCTGAGACACAGTACAGTCCCTGGGGAAACTTGTTGATTTCCACATTTTTTGCTATCCTGATTTCTGCCTTTCCTGCAATATTTGCTCTGGACTTGCAGAAAGACACACACAAGTGCCTACATACAGGCTGATTCCCACTCCCCCAAAACAGAATTCACTGACAATAGCCTGAAATAGCAATTTTTAATAATGATAAAGTGGCTAAAGCCACGAGGAGAGTAGGAGTTATATTAAAGCTACTTGTCATTACTTTGGAAAGTTAAGGAGACAGGAGGCTACAACAGGAAGTATTGCTTAATATTTGTGCAAGAGATAAATCCTTTTATATGCCTTTTCTATGACTTTTACAGCACCACCATTAATTTTCCCCAAATCTGAAAGGGAGGACAGAGCTCACAAAAACTGATAGCGAGCCCATCCAGTGCCAAAGAGGAGATGGAAACCCACTGTATTACAGGAGACCAACAGCTCAAGCAAAACAGGGCCATGAGCTCTTTGAGCCAGATATTTGTCACTGAGGAGCGTGGTCAAAGCTTTCTTTGCATAAAGGGGATGTCAGAGGCAGAGCAGAGAAAATCCATCCAAAACCTGGCAGCAAAATGTCAACACAGGAACTGCACAGGAGTTTCTGGGCAGTGAGAAGGGGAAATTTAAGATGGGAGCTGGACACAGGCAGAGGGATGATCCAGGTCTCCTACCAGCCCTCAGCGGACACCAGTGTACTTTCCTATGTAGAGGACACAAACATAGATAATTTTTATGACAATAGCAGTATTTGCACAAATTTTTCACAAAGAACAAGTCATGCAGGCTTCTTTATGCCTTTCTTTACTTTCATCGGCATTTGCTTAAATTCTTGTCCTTGAGACATTTCGTTTCTGGGAACAGTTTCCTTCAAGTTCTGTTGCATCCCACTCCTGGTGATCCTGCCAGTGCGTGGCTATGTCTGAGAGACTGGATATTTAAGGAACACAGCCTAGAAGAAAATTTTCTTCAATAAAAATATTCCCCCACCTCCTCACCCTTGCTGTGGGTTTTGGTGCCAAGGTGTGATGCTGCTGGATCTGTGGAACTGGAAAAGGAGATGTGGCACTTTGTGATATGGTTTAGTGGGCATGGTGGTGCTGAATTAACAGCTGGACTTGATGACCTTGGAGGTCTTTTCCAACCTTAATGATTGTGTGATTCCATACTATTATGTCCCATAGCTAGCAAAGATAGGCAAGCAAGTTTGCCCAAAGCAAAGTAGCGAAGTTGAAAGCAAAGGGAGAAGAGGAAGAGGAAAAGAAAGGAAATCCTCATCAAATCCTCATTTATCCTTGATGCAACAATTCTGCCAGATGGGTGAAATGTGAGGCCAAGTTGTGCAATGCTGCAAAGGGCTGTGCAATAAGAATTGAGAAAGCAGAAGCTGCTGGTTTTTGTGGTTAAAACCAGCTGCCAAACACCCAGGAATGGAAAATGTCCCACAGCGGGGCCATTCCTGCCTACTCTCAGGCCACTGTCATCCCAGCATATACTGCAGGTGATTCTCCAAGCTACAGCGAGGAGCCTTCATGGAGCTCCCTGGGGGTGGGCTGGTCTCCAGGACGCCCCCCAGACCCACTCATACCTCTCATTCCTCTCCATCCCTAAAATCCCCTTTGCCCACACTGCTGCCCTGGGCGTTAGCAGGGATCGGAGCTCCCATATCACCTGCACATTAACTACACCAGAGTAGTGGAGGAACACGAAAAATGGGAAACTCAGGGGTACAGGCTCTGTGGCACACCACAGTGCTCCTCTGAGTGATATGGGAAACACCAGGGATGCACAGCACAGCTTCCAAGCAGGAACAACACCACAGGCCACGAACACACCAATAATGGGCAGCAACACTGCCTCCACCCCGGCTGCACGAGGGGATTTACTGCATTAGCAGATCTTGGGTATTTGGGCAAGAGGGGTCCCTTCCAGCAGAGCTGGTGGAGCAGGGGAAGGGGCAGGTGGAAAAGCTGCAGTCCTCTCTCTTGTTTCTTAATTGGAATTTATTTGAGAAGCAAACAAACATTTGCTCGTGCATTATCCCTTCTCCATCCAGCCCTTCATGTCACTGTTAAAAGGGAGGAAATGGGGCAGGGGCAATGTTTCACTTCTCAGTTTGATAGAGAACTTGGATGCTTCAGAGAGTTACAGGTGACTGTGCAGGAAACATTTTCAAAAAATGTGGGTTTTTGTTAGAAACATGAAAGTAGCCATTTTCCCATTGCCAGTTAGGGTCTCAGAGGATCCCCTGGCCCATGGACAAGTGTCCATCTCAAGGCAAATGTTGGTGGGTGATGGACACAGAACAGATACTGTGCTTGTGCTGCCTTGGCTAGAGAAATACTGGAGATAATCAGATTATAAAAGCAAAGCTTGAAGTTGTCAGCACTGTCCTTTTCCTCACTGCCTCAGGATGGCTTTTAAATTTCTGGGGTCTGTTCATTATTTCCCAAAAAGTCCTCTCCCTGAAGGTAGGAGCTAAAGCCACTCGCAGCTGTTCTTGTGCTCCCACACAGCAGGGGAACAGCTGAGATTTTTTTTTCTTCATTTTTCCCTTTGTAACACTCAGCTGATCTCCCTCGGGCCACAGCAGTGGAAGGAAATAAAGTTGCTCTGGGATGGCAGAGGAGGCTACATGCACGTATCCTCTGAGTGAAGGGGCAGGGAGGCTCAGTGCCCTGAATGCCATCATCCAGCCTCATGATATTTTCTTTATTCTGTCACTCTTTCTGTCCCACCCCCCACCTCTTTTCCTCCTTTCTCTCTTTTCCTCTCTCTCTCTCTCTCATATTTACTATCAAATAAAACCCATACTATTGACTGGCATATGGTCTTGTTTGCACCTTAATTCAGACAGAGGTATTTCTAAGAACCTTAATAATCCAATCATAACACCGTGGCAGAACTTCCTTCCTTCTGCCACCACCCTTCACTCCTGAAGAGCCTGTGCCATCCACCTATCCCTCAGAATAATTTGAAAACCCACATAAACAAAAAAAAAAAAAAACAAAACAAAACTCCAACCCAGAACAAGAGACGCAGACATCAGAACCAAGTTTTAAAAGTCTCTGGTTACTTTTGTCTCAGAGCCCGGTGATTCAGATTCTTCTGCAGCTCGCAAAACTGTCTGGGATCTAAAAATATGTGACCTCTACAAGGAGAAATACATAAATCTGCTTGGCCTCCACAACTCACCAAACTTGCAGGGTAAAGAACGTTCTGCAGTCTCTGGTTTATTTTCAACTTCACTTCTGCAATCATAAAAGTCTATTAGTGCTGAAAACCTGGAATTGAACTGCCCTTTGGAAAAACTAAACTCAGATTAATGTACAAATTGGTCTGCTCAAAAGCACGAATTAGTCATGCAATGTTAAATCATCCAGATAAAAGTCTCAGAAAAACAAGTACCTTTCTCTCATGGGTACCACTTGGCTATTAATAAATTAATTAGTGTAATAACTGTGTTTTTTGGCTATTAGTCACTCAGATGGGGGTCACTGTACTCTTGTCCCAAAAGAGAATTGCTTTAAGTCTGATGGATAAAGACTTCTCCAGTCTGCTTGTTCTTTTTGTGAAAGTTTGAGCAAACTAAGGCCCTTTTGTAAGTGTCCCCACTTCCCCCAGAGCTCACTCCCACTGTGAGCCGTGGCTGCTGACTGGGTGCAGAAAATACACTCAGAACCAGGGGTACCCAAACCTGCAGAGCCTGAAAAAGACCCCTCAGCCTTGCACACGGGAAATGCAGTGAGATGTCAGCCCCACAGAAAACCTAATTATCGCCCACAAGCTGGAAGGACCAGGCTGGTGATCTTGTACAGTCAGGAGCGGGGCAGAGACAGAACTGCCAGATCATGTCCCTCCCTGTGGCCGGGGCACCTGGGTGTGCCAGGCTGGAAAGGCCCTCTGGAGTCATGAACTGATCACCCCCAAACTCCTCCTCAACCCTGCAATATGGGATTGGCCAGCTGGCAATGAAACAGCAGCCTCTGTGCTCTTATTTCTGCTTGGTAGAGCTTTTGTGGGAGGGAGAGGTGAGATCTTTATCAGCAACATAACTCTAACAATTCTAACAAATGTTTTGTCTAGCAGAACAGTTCCATGGGACCAGCACTGAAAGCCAGGAGCGACCCTCAGAGGAGCAAATCAGGTTGGGGTGAAGCTCTTTGCTGAGGCAGTGCCAGCACTGGGACCCTCTAACATTTCCCCATCCCTGGTCAATGTGTAAATGCACCAACCCTCACTGCAGCACCAGGACCACAGTGTGGGGAAGGGAGAGGGAGAGGATGGGCTGCCCTTTTTGGTTGGTCTCTAACAATAAATTTGATCTTGAATTTATGCTCTGGGAGCCTTGAAGGATGGTTTCTCAGCCTCAACTACTCTGCCTGTTCCTTTGCCTTGTAGCCCTGTCCCTACAGCTTCTGTTGGCTCAAGATTAGGTCTCCCACATTTTTAGCTGGGATTTGCTAAGAGGAAAATCCTCATTACAGTTTGGTAACCACCTGATTGCACACAGAGTGCAAGGAGGTTGAGCAGCTACAGCAGGGGTGGCTTGGACTCCCTGGACACCCAGCACCCAGATCAGAGGGCCTGCACTCTTCTGCTGGCATTAGACAGGGAAATGAGGCAAAGAGCCTTGAAAACCCCTTTCATCTAAATATCACTAATGTTTGTAGAAACACGATCTAAAAATGTTCTGCTTTCACAAGATGAAAGCAACACGCACAGCCCTGGGGTGCCTTTGAGCAGGAGTTTGTCACGTCCCCTCTTAGTGGGCACGTTGCCCCTCAGTGATTTATCCCCAGCATTCCTCCAACCCCCCCGTGCAGGTGGCACGTGGAGGGGCTGAGCTGCAGAGCGGGAGGCTGAGTACAGCCTGCAGCACAGGGTGGAACATGCAGAAATGCAGACCACAGAAACGATGTCTGGGGAAAGACATCCCCTCACTGAGGGTGTATTAAAACCTGTGAGCCAGGAACAGCCCATGTAATGTGTGCATTGGGGGAGGACGCAGCTGCAGTGGGAACTGAGCTGTTAATATTGCATGACTCATGAAATGAAGGTTACACTGGGTAGTAGCAATGTGGGGAGGGTTACTCCCTCCTTTATTGCACCAGGAATCTCACCTTTTCACCCATGTGCAGAAATGAGAAGAAAAGGATTGGGGACTCCCTGCATCCCTTCCAGCAAATACATCACTATCTGTCCATGGGAGACACCCCTATGATCTCTTACATGGGCTATCATGTGCATTTACAACTTTATATCAACATGAATAGAAAGGGTTGGGATTTCCTAAACCAGCTCCTGACCACGACAAGCCTTGGCAGGGCAGAGCTGGTGATGCTCTCTCACATGTGGGCACTGGCCAGGCTGCTGGGCTCGGGTCCCATCACACTCAACCCACATTATCTGTTGCAGCCAACACCAGCCTTTCTCTTGACTTTGGTCAAGAGATTTTCTGGTCTCTGCCTATAAAACCCTCTGAGGGCAGCAGGACCTCACTGTCCTGGACCAGGACCAGCACTGCTATGGCCCTTCAGTCCCTACACCCACATTTCACAATCAGTTTAAGTCAATCTACTGTCACCCAAAGATGTGGTCCTGCCCACTCCCTGCCCTGGCTGCATGTTTCTGCTCGCTCCCTTGTGTCAGCACAACTTGTGGTGCAGCTACCTGCAAGCTGGATCAGTTTGGTGGCTCATTTTTCAGCCAGATTAGCAGACTGACCTGCCTCACCATGTGGTTCCACAGCTGCAAGCCTGGCACCGTGGCAGTGGCAGGAATGTACAGACAGGAATAGGGTTGGGTGGGATGGGACAGGCAAGCAGGACCGTCCCTTTTGGCAGCCAGGCAGAGCTGGATTGGCTTGAACTTCTCATGAAAACCTGCTTTTAATTTTCCCTTTGGTAAATACAAATAATTCTCTTTTAATGGGGAAGTTGTGTGGCTCCATTGTGTTTCAGAATCACTCTAACCACAGCATCTTTCTGCAGATCATAACTGAGTTAAGTGTGTTGAGCAAATAATATTTCAGCTGCTAACAGTTGAGTCAACAGCAGGGTGATCACGATATAATCTTCTGTTTCGCAGGGGGAGACTACACTGCTATTTTACAAAGCCTTTTTCATCACAATAGGATTCCCCGAATCAAAGACTAACAGGTGTGATTTTTGGCTGGGAACAAGCGATTGCATTCCTATCAAATGCATTCTGCTTTCCAAGCACAAATAACTTTCAAATCCTTGGCCCAGGAGAATTGCTTTCCAGAAAATGAAGGTGTTGTGTTCCCATGAGTTCAAAGGCCCATCAGGAATGTGGTGGTTAGGATGCTGCTACCAGGGAATCTTTCATTACTGAGGAACAATTCCTAGAAGTTTACCAGACAAAAATGCCTACAGGAGGCTCAAACTAGCAGAATTTAGAGAAAGAAGTAAATTCAGCCATCAGCAGTAAGAAGAAGGCTGCATCTCCTTTTTTTTGCAGAAGCTGAATAAAAACCCTGTGCTCCTTAGCTCTAAGCAATGGCCTTTCAAAACTGATGGAGTAAAACGGACATCTCTTTCAAAGACAAGCTGAAAAGCTGCTGAATTTTCTTGTTGCTCTTTGTTGGAATATTGCTGTATAATAGTCAACGGCTGTGCTCTTTGGGAGGTTAGATTAGATGTGCATAAAGATTCCTTCTGCTTTTTCAGGCTATTCATTTTGTCATATGGATTTCTTTCAGAGTGCCTTCTTTTTATTACATCAACATTTTGAAGACAGGCAGTGATTTGTAACTCTCTAGAGGACTTTGCATGGCCACATCAGCAGAAATGAGCAATTTTATCCTGCAGGGATGTGGGAGTACCATAAATGAGAGGCTCCCAATATGCAAGATGTAAAGGAAAGCAACTCCTTTCCCAGGAATGTGAAGTGGTCAAACCTTTAACTGTCAGCTATGGTCTGATTTCAAATATCTCATGAGAGATCAGAGGAATTTTATACAAATTCATTTCTTGGGTGTTTTAGTATTGACAGACTTCCTTGCAGAATTTATGCAAGCAGTGGATTGAGGCCAACAGGTCATTTGAGCCTACAGGCTTCCTGCCAGGGTATATCCTGGATTAAGGCAGGAAGGTGGAAATAAAAGGTTGGAGCAGTGCTCCTGTGTGGGTGGGATTTGTCCATATGCACCATTGCTCTGTGGGGAAGCCATTCACCCCAACTCTTTTAGGACAGCTTCTTATCCTTCAGTTTTGCTTGGGATTCCCTTAGGAGAGACACGGTTAGGGAGCAGGGAGCTCAGCAGAGCACGGAGTCTGTATCTCACCAGCCACTGCTGATCGCGGCAAACCTCGGTGTTGGCACAGGGTGAAGCAGAGCCCTGTTGCAACACCAGCTCCATCTGTGGGATCACTGCCCTGAGACTGCTCCCTGCCCCACCAAAACCTGCTGCAAACCTCCTGAGTCCCAGCTGTGGCAAGAAACTGGGGAGCAGAGAGGACAAACAAAGAAAGCAGGAGTGCAGATGGGGCAAGGTTGATCCATATGTCAACCTACAGGGCAAATCTGGGAGGAGAAAGGGGTCCTCCCCCTGCAGCAGAGGGCTCTGGAGGGGAGGAGGGCAGGTGAGAACACGCTACACAAACCTAAAGCATATATCTGTTTGCAAATGCCATTCTGTGAAATCTGGGTTAAAAAAAGGAGATGGTCCAAAACCATAAGAAAGTATCTCCTTGCATGTGCAGTCCAGATGTAACATCCAGAAAGAGCAGTCACCCTCATCTTCAGCAGTACCTGGCAACTTGGGGTACTGAAGTTGCAGACTTTTCCCTGTAGAAAAAATTTTTGCAAATATAAGGCAGAAGATTTTGTTTGTAAAAGTCTCCCTGAAGTGGGGAGAAGGCAAGTCAGTTTAGGAGATGCTCCATAAGTTGAAAATAAGCCACCATGCTCTGTACGACATGCTTTTTCTTAGAGAGCAGAAGGTCATGAAGAGAAACCACCAACACAGCTGTAGCAATTTGAGGGTGCAGCTACCAGAGCCACTGTAAAGTGCCTTGGTATGGTGGGAAGTGGGACAAAAGAGGGGAAAGGGAAAGGGAAATGAGCTGCCAGGAGGGGGAAGCCACCACGATTTGCTTCTCTCAGCAAGGCAGGGCTTAATTTCTTCTGCAGACAAGGAAACAGCCTCCCACTGCTCCCTTTTCCAAGCCAAACTCACTGCAGATAGCAGGGTAATAAATCTGTCAGTCCCTCAGCAGAGAGACAAGTCCCCTCTGCATTCCTGTGCAGACCTGCAAAGGATTATTAGCTGAATATCTCCCTTTGAAACCAAAGCTAAACTTCCAGAGCTCCTGATCTGGCCCTGGCAGTGTATCAGCCACACAAATCTCCTGATAATAATAAATAGGATATGTTATGATTCGCAGTAAGTAAAGCTCTGCAACAGATCCTTGCATCCCAGTTACCTGAAACATTCCTTCCCTAACATCCCCACCCTTGTTTTCAAGCCAGTCAATAGACAAAAATAAAAAAGAGGTTAAAAAAACCAAAGTGGAGTAGCTCACTTCTAATTTCTTGCAGAAAAAAAGTTGCCTTGCCATACTAGATTGCCCATGTCCTCTGAAAGACCCAGGACATTAATCACACAAGTTCACCACAATCTCCTGGGGTAAGAAGAAAGATGATGGCATGCCAAACTCCTGCATCAGTTCAGTAGTCCTGCTAAGCTGCTGCTTATTATTTCACTTACAGACCTGATCTGCAATGTCACTGGTCTGGGTTCTTGCCCCCAGTTCCACCTGCACAGAGCAGGCTGGCAGGAGGGGTGAAGCACGGTGTTGGGAGATACATACCCATTATCTTATTACCCTTTGCCATTATCAGAGATCCATTATGACTGAGGTCCAAAACACATTAAAAGCCTTTGAACTGATCATTTACAGAAAATCAACAGCATCACTGTTGTTGGGTATTTCTACAGGTTGGCTGATGTCAGGCTTGTGATGCATTTAATGATACAACCAGGAAAGATAGAAGAGCAGAGCCAAAATACCCACACTGATACAAAATATCAATCCATTAAGAAGCCCTATTATGAAACTTGAGCTTTCTGACATAAAGTCATGGTGAATATTAACAAAATTATTAGGGCTGATCCACGTTTTCCATCTTGGCTTTTTGTTTTGTTTTGTTTGCCAAACAACAACAATAAAAATTTCTTTAGCAGAAAAAGGCATCATTTCAGGCATGAAACAGTATGATTGTGTTTTGGGACAAAGAATAAAAGATTGAAATTACAAAATGCATAGGCAGGTCTCTGTGCTCTTGCTCAAGCCACACTGACCTTGGGAGGAACAAGAGAGGAAGCAGGCAGGACAGGTTTCGATCACCTCCCAAAACTTGCCTCACTTCCAGTTTTCCAGCATTAAGAAAGTTTCTCTCCCACCTGTGCCTCCTGCTGGCCATGCTCTCGGGCTGTGATTTCTTGGGTGACAGGCTGGGTTGGGGTCTCACACCCTCTGCACTTACTTCTCAGCCTGTCCAGGAGTCCACCACCCCTGTGGTTGTGTTTGAACCAACTGCACTGGATCTAAAGCCATAAGCAAAACCAGTTCACAGAGCTCATCAGTCCAAAAATCTACATTACTTGTTAGTTTTGGAGGGGGTGGGAAGGAATTGGAGGAGCAACATCCCCCAGATCCCACATCTAGCATGTCTTGTCCATTATACAGGCATTTCAAAAGCCAGGTTAAGTTTTACAACAACACATGCACTTTAGGGAGAAACATTAAGATATAAAAGATGAAAGGCAGGCTCAGAGGAGAGGAAGGCAAGAAGTGTGGAAAAGGACTGAGGGGCCAGATCCACGTACTGTGACAGCTATCAGAGCAGAGAGGAAAATCACAGTGACATTGTATTTTAGGAAAGAAACCCATCATAAAAAACCCATCAGGTTAGATTATACTTCTTTCCTCCAATGCCTTGGTGCATCTTGAAGAGCAGCATGGTTTCATTAAAGAACCCATGTGTTTTACATGGTCCTGCAGGTTGGGGAAGAGTTCTGGGTGTGCAGAAACACTGGGCTCAACCAGTCCCCCTCCCGTGCTGGTGAATGGGTGCTCATGTCCCAAGGGCAGATACGGCAAGTGACCACTCCTCCTGCCCCCCCCTCCAGCCCAGGGTGATGGGGGGAGCCCACCAGAAGCCCCTCAGCATTTCACTCTGTAAAAGGGAGGAGTAGCAGCACATCTCTGGTTACAAGCCCATATGGTGAGGAGACATCACCTTGGCATGTCAGTGTCAACTGCTGACATGATCATAGCTTTGTCTGCCACCCAAAGTCTCCTAGAAACAGCGTGCTGGGCTCCAGATGCTTCTTTATGTCTGACTATTTGCATTCCTCCCTCTTGGGGTTTAAACCTAACTAGGCTTTGCAATTAGCTTCACTAGAGCTGTCCCTCCTCCCTGTCCTTCCAACAAATGCTGAGCCTCTGACATGAAATGGCTCAGCATTGGCACATTGGAGGGCAATATAAAAACTACCTCGCTCAACCCATACTTTCTTCCTTTATCTGCCTGTTCTTCAGAGCAGGTCAAAGCATGAGCTCATGCCCTGCCAGGCCTGAGAGGCTAATCCCAGGATATTCCACGGGGGTGGTGTTTATTTTATTACTTCAGATGGCAATCAGGGCTGCTAATGAACTGACACATGGGTGGGGAGAGAGGGAGAGCTGCTGCCTGGGGGCCAGCAGAACGCCCCCTCCACCTCCCACATCCCTGCTCTCCCTGCCTCCACACCTCTGCCCCTGCAACGCCACTGATTTCCAAGTCTTCCATCTGAGTCCCCTGCAGACAGTACCAGATTCTTGATTTTTAAATTTTATTGACAAATAATGCCTTTAACCAGGCAGATCTAAAGGAGATACTATGCATGTTCTCTACATGTGCAATTCTGCTGATTTTGTTGGAAAATCAAACCCCTTCCTGTTTGTTCTTTGGCTGAGAAATTATGGCTGAAGGGAATGGAAACAATAGGATTCAATGAGCATTTGCTTCCAGGGGGTTTCTTGCCAATGCAATTCCACAAGCAAAACTAACAATAATGAAAAATGACATAAGTGTTAATATTATCTCTGAGAAGAAGTTAAATTGCACAAGCCTGGGGAGCTAAAAGAATGGCTTAATTAAAATCTATTTGTGTCTGCTTTCTTCCCTACATGTATGAGCAAAGCCCTCTGGGAAAATCCTCCTACAAGAAAGACAAATCCCTCTGAAAACTGGGGCATTCCCCAAGAATTTATGGCCACAAAAATAAGGACAAGCAGTTGCTTAAGGCCACTGGCTTCATTCAGAGCCCAAAAACTGGTTCCAGTCCCTGCTGTCCCTGGAGCTGTGCTGGGACAGGAGCAGCAGGCACCTATGGGCTGTTATGTGACTTTGAGAGAGAATCTTGTTGGCACAAAACTCCTCTTCTTCTCCCTATATATTTAGCTGTATCTATCATCTCATGGCCATTTTTAGGCCTGAAATACTTTTTCACCACTCTAAAGTGCATATGAACAGATTCAATCCTCCTAGTATGATTTTTCTGCCAATGGATGGTGACTAGGCATAAATAATTTTCTTTTACTGCTTCTGTTCATTGTTTGAGCTTCCTGAGAGCTGGTTCTGCCACTCTTCCCTTGCAGAAATTGTGCATGATTTCAGACCAAAGGATCTCAAGGTCTGGGACTTGATTTCACACACTTTTCTGTTATAATACCAGATGAGGAACTGCAGAATTCTTGTGCAATGAAAACAAACTTGCCTTGAAATTATGTGGTTGCAACATTTGAAATGATTTATATGATTATATTTGGCTGAAACATGAAAAATCTATTCTAGTGGGTTTTTCTTTTAATTTTTCATTTACAAATACCACAACTTCTAAAAGCTGGAAAGCAGGGAGGTTTGTTTATAATGGGAATTGTATGGTAGCAGCATAATGAATATTAGATGCTTCTGTCAAAGGATCAAATATGATTGAATAACAGCAGAGAAACTGGAAGAAAACTTTCCAGAGAGTGTAGAAAAACACAACATGAAGGACTGAAGCTCACTTGGGTTTTGGAGCTGAGTAGAATGAAGAAGAAAACTGATTTTTGCTTAAGACATATTTGCTTTTAATGTCTAGGAGGTCACATACCCACTCATCATTGAGACAGTGAATACCAAGAAGTCTTGGAATATTAAAGGAGTGGTCTGGCAAGGTCTGGCAGGTCTGCAGAGGAAGGTGGAAGCAGACAGAAGAGCTTTGAGACAGGTTTGTGGAATCAGAGGAAGAATTTGGCTTAATATTAGGAAAGGGCCTTCCCACAGACACATCCAAAGGAGCTGAACACACGTTACTGTGGTCCTCAGGGAACAGGGCAAATTTTTGCTCACACAAATAAATTTAAGTCTGGAAAATGCCCTGCTCTAGTGGGAGATGGGCCTCATCCAATGCAGATGTCAATGCCTGGGTCACTTGAGCACTCTTCCTAGGGAAGAGTCATAAACATAACACTCAGTCATTAAGAATGTGTACCAGTCATCTGAAGTCTCACTGAGCTGCAACCTAGAGAGCAAATTCACACTGCACTTAATTACTTTTTCTTTTTTCCCTGGAAGGTTCTAGATCATGCAGGTGGGCTGTGGAAGATTTCGATCTACCACTGAAACAAGGTCCTGCACTATTACTACTTTTCATTGCCCAATTTTAGTTAGCAGGGGTTGGTTCCTGCACGTGCCCAACGAAGGACTCCTGCTCCTCAGCAGCAAGAAGTATCTGCCCAAATTTCACTTTAGGTACCTAAAAATTAATTTAATCTTTTGGCATCCAGCCACTGCTTTTCATAATAAGCCAAAGTACAGACACAAATCCTGTCAGCAAACAGGTCAGTTAGATCTTTTTATTAATCCCCACTGTTTAGATCTGAAATTGCAGAGCAAGGAACACATGGTTTATGGCATGTGGGACTAAATATCATTCAGCAACTTCTGCCTACTGAATCATTTGTCAGCTCTGCTGTATGTGTGTGCGTAGCTTCTCTTCTTGGAGCAGGTACAACAGCAGGGCTGGAGGCAGCTCTGTGTGTGTACAGGTGAGAGGACAGTTCTGTCCCCTGAGAAGACCTTGTCTTCCAGCCACAGCCTCTGTCTGCTTCATATCAGGGCAGGAAAGCTAAGGGCCCCTTCTGCTCGTGTTAGTTACAAAAAAGCATTAATTTAAACAGAGCAGCTGGAGAGCCCTGACTCCTGGTGTGTGGAAAAGGGGGCGACAGAATAGGGCTGCATTCCAAATGTATAGCTGGTCCCAAATTACAGCAGCTTGCCATTGCTGCCAGGGGTGTTCAGCCTCTTTGTAGAGTCCTTACCCAACACAAAGCCCCATGTGGAATGTTCTGAAGCAAAGCTGAAACAACAGTATTTTGCATCTGATGCTCTGAAATCAATGACAACCTCAGTTGGGATGGACCCACTACATCAAACCCATGGGTCTGGCTGTGCCTGGTTGTTTCATGAGGGGAACTAATGGCCCAGATGATTTGGGGTTTTGCCACTATTGGCACATTATTTGTGGTCTAAATCGTTCCATTAAAAATAACCAAGAAATTAGACCCTTCTTATGGTTTAGATATCACTTTTCTAAAGCTCAGTATTTGGGTGTGTTGTCTGTGGAGAGGCTGAATGCTCCTCTCATTGCAGAGCTGGACTGCCAAGCCATGGCCTTTCAGATCAATATTTTGTGCAAACACTCAGCCTCAGTACATTAGGTATAAAAATATCTGTGGGTACAATTGTCTTCCAAGCATGGCTATGAAACAAACAAAAGCAGAAGGAAAGATAAACACTGCCATGCCAGGAATGTGTGATGCCACAGGGAGTGGACTCTGAAGGACCCAAAATAGCTATGATGCCGTCTATTATATCTAGATATAATGATGTATCTATATGATACACATAGTATGCATATATATTCATACATGTAAAAATAAGATTTATAAAGTTTTGGATTTCTTGAGCTCTATGTCTCTGTGCCAATATAAGGCCAGGTTCATCTAAGACTTGATCTTTATTCACAGGCAGAATTCCCAAGGCCCTACTGGCTGATGAGCAGTTTAGTGCTGGATCAGGCTCCTTAGGAACAGAACTTCTCACACTACTAAAACTAACCCCAAACCAAGAATATTGTGGAGGACCATATCAAAGGTCTTCCAGAAATCCAGGTAGATGAGATCAGTAGCTCCTCTCACGTCCACTGATGCCACCACTCCACCAAAGAAGGCCAATTCTATGGCCCCTTAGTCAGGCACAACTTGCCCTTGGTGAAGCTCTATCAACCTTTCCCTTCTGCTTTCGCTGCTGGGGGTGGCCATGGCTGTACCAGATGGGAAGACTGCTCAGCAGCCAGCCCTGGATCAGTAAGAATGCACAATATTGATGAAGTTTGCTTTATCAATGACAAAACTGCAGAGCTGCAATGTGTCAAGTCATAAATAACTCATCATGGGGAAAGTGTGCACCGTCTGGGCAGGGAGCCACAGCATTCATCCTTAGATATGCATTCAAATCAGTCCCATTAGTGTCATATTCTTCTGTAATTACTCCATTGATTCAAATTGCATCTTATGTCCCCCCAAGAGCTGCAAACACCCTTTAATTTACTGAAAGGCAGGAGGAAGGAGAGTGTTACCATAACATTCACACTGTGTTCAGAGCAAGGCTATGGAGAACATGCAAACAGGGCATGAACACCTGTGGAGGCCGAACAGTACCTGTTCTGCAGGTGCTGAAGTGAGCAAAAGCCAAAAACTGAATGCTAATGGGATGCCAGTGTTTAATCACAGAGCAACATCCCAGGACCCTCATGCTCACCCTAAGAGTAGAAGGGGTATAAACTCTTCACTGACCCTGGGCTGTTCTGTGTTGGTGATGAAACCCAAAACCTGTCAAGTTTCATGCGGTCTCCAATTTCCTAGAGGAGGTTTCAAAGTGCTCCTATTACAATATCTTGCTTTCAGAAGTACCTTTCATGAAACTTCACAAATTCTCATTAATCCCCTTTAAATGAGGGTCTAGTGACTTCCAAGAACTCCCTGAAAGCTCCACTATTTCTATTATTATTGTTGGCACAGAGGTTCATCACTCCCAAGAGCTGTTGGAATAGGTTTCAGGGTGGCAGAGGGCATGAAGGAAGCTCTTAGGCTGTCCCTTACCACTCTGCTATGAAGAAGATGTTGTAGAACAGCAGCTGAAATGCAACTGCAGACCCCCTCTGCAATAAACAACCCAGCTGATGCAAGCTGAGGAAGGAAGAAGTAATAGATAGATTTAGAAAAAAGCAAAAAGAAGATCTTATCAAATAGAGAAAACTGAACCATTTTGGTTGGGATCAGCTAAAGCGCTGCCATGTGAAAGGTGAAAAGGGAGTTGTTGGATGGGGAATGCAGCAGGCAGGAGAGGGGTGGCAGTGCCCACTGGTCTGTGCAGGAATGTGCCAACCTAGGGACAGCACAGTCCGGGATGGGATGCAGTGTCTCTTTGACTAGAGCCTGCTGCTTCTACCACTAGGATGGATTTTATTTTACATATGTGCAGGCCATGGAAGAAAATGAGTTGTGCATTGGCCAGGATGAAAGGCTCTGCGCTGCCATTACCTCTGTGTTTGTGTGGGAGTGGAGAGCAAAGAAAAAATGTAATGAGAAAGTCTGGTTTCACTTAGGTGCTGCTTATGTTGAGAGTCAGGAACTGCCAGCCCACACACACTTCCCAGACAGCTGCCAGCTACAGAGTCAAGATTAAGAGGGAGAGATGAAGGGAAACATTACAGTAGCATACTCTAGTAAGAGATTTTGGTCATAGAAAACAAGGAAACAGAGGGGTTAAAAAAAAAAAAATCCTGTCCAAAGACTCTCTCTAGCCTCTTGGAGGGCTCTGACCAAATCACCAGGGCCATAATCTGAATTTGCCAAAGCATTAAAATATAAATGTAATTTGTATAAATGACACTGTTTTATTTGAGATGCTAAGCTCCTGCAGATGTCAGAGGAGCTGAAGGGTGTTAATGCTCCTCTGGCAACCACAGCCCGTGGTTGAGCATCAAGCCTGAGCACTTTGCAGAGATGGGGTTTACCCTCTGGGTTTAATTTGATTAAGTTAAAGCAAATTTGCACCAGAGTTAGATTGAGGAAAATGAAGTTTTTCCTTGTGCTGGTGAAAAGGCTATCCCTGTGTAATGTCCCACTGATGAAATAATCACAAATATCTTCTGCTAAGGGGTGGAGTGAAGCCTTTGCCAAGGTAAACAAAAGAACAGCTCAGTATTAAGCAGCTGCCATTCACCAAGTAATGATGTTCATTTCCTGCTAGTTTTTAGCTGCTCATCAAAATACTTAACAACTCCCAAAATATTCTTGAAACATTTCCTTCAGCAGTCAGACACTCAGACCCACAGGGTCGTCCAGCACCTGCGGGGGGTTTGAACACAACCACTCTTGGCTGTTTTCCCAGGAGAGCATGAGAAGTGGCAGGAATCCTCACGAGCATTGTGTCCCTAGGAGCTGGTACTACAAAACCATGAAAATGATGAGTTTGACTGTAGGAAGTCCCATTATTTTCAATGGACTGTTGATACACTGCATGTGTTTATAGAGTTTACCTACAGGGTATAACTTCAGTGTAGGGCTTCACCTAGGCCACTTCTGGTGTGTTCCTCCATGTCAACTGTCCTCATCTCTTGCAGTCCTGTGTCTCCACTCAGTGAGCACTTTTCCCTCCTGCAAATGTGTGACATATCCTTACCAGGCTCTGTTTTACATCACTATCTTAACACTCAGATCAGTTCTGGGCCACAGCCTGGTAAAGTTGTTGTGAGTCAACATGGTATCAACAGCCTGTCTGTTATGTCCAGAGTCTTGAAAATAAGCTTCACTGTGTCAAATCCACTGTCTGGCTTCTCTAGCCAAGGAACTAATCTAGGTATCAAAAAGGTGCAGGTGAAAAACAGACAAAACTACACATTCAAGGTTTGAAAGTAGCTATGAGACCCTCTAAAGGGTTCTATGTACCTTGAAAGTATGACTGGCACTTTATCTAGGAAATTACAGGTGAGACCAGTATCTGTAAGGCTCCCCAGGAGCAATGAGAAGCTTCATCCAACATATCATTCCTATCATCTCTCATTTAAGGTCTCAGCTTCTGATTTTCTGGTGGCTCAAACAGCTTGAAAGAGAAGAAATGATTCCATGATTCATTGGATGATATTTGGGTTTCCTTCATTTTGGAAAATAAATCATCTGAACTGTGAAGGTCAACAGAGTTCAAAACAGGTGAGTGATATTGCAAGTAGAAAGGGTCACTGATATGCCTTTGTTAACATGAAACATTCATTGGAGTCATAGCACAGTTGTTGGTTCAGAACAATAAGGATTTCTTCTAAGTTTCCACCCCAGAGTTTATCAGTTGCTGAAACTGTACTTGGAAAAAAAAGATGAGAAAATTATTCATGTTATAGCTGAGATTGAAAGACCAGGCAAGCAAGTTCCTGTCTTTAGTTATGGCAGCTTTGATTTATGGCCTTGTAAAGGCTGATAAAGACTCTCCAGGCAGAACACAAAACACAAGAGAATTAATTCTTTACACATCAGAATCAGGACAAAGATGCAAGACATCAAGTACTTCATTGACATTTAATCATGCTTTATTACTGAGGCAATCTCTAAATATTAAAATTATGGTTATTGGTTATTTACAAGCATATTGCTGCCAAGGTAATTGTGACCAAACTCTAACTCAATCTCTCCGGTAATTATTTTCAAATCTAATTTTTGTTCGGATCATGTTTATATCAGATTTAAGGTTGGCTCCATCTGGAGCAGATGCAGTCTTCTCATAAAAGGAATAATTGATCAAATTCTGGATTTGGTTACATGCATGCAGCTCCATTGTAATCGAAAATATGTGACTACATGTCCCAGTAGGGAGAGTCAGCTGGAAAATCTCATTAATTAGTATATTATGTGTGCAAATTAGAATTGTATGCTGCTGATAGTGAAAAGTGGACTAATGCTCTGCTTGAAAAGGATTATGCTGGCAGGTAGACAGCAGGTCTCTTGAAGCTGGAAGTTCTCAGCACATTTGTCCTTAGCTCCTTGATGATGTAATTTTTTAAATGGAAGAGACAAAATACTATGAGTGTTTTTCCTGATATTACTTCAGCTTTTGTTGAAGAATTTGATGCAAGAACATGAATTAAAGGTCTCCCATGTGGGACTGTGATATTCCTGTGTTGACATAGCATGTTTGCCTTTGCCACTTAGCAGCTATATGTTATTTTAATTTATAGATTTCACTGTGATTACACAGGAAATAGGAAAAATTCTGGGTTTTTTTGTAGCTAGAGAAACTGAGATACAAAGGGAAATTCAGATATGACAAGAAGGATGGAAATCTGTCTTGTCCATGGGGTCTCACTGGCTCCTTTAGTAATGTCTGGATATTATTATTTTAGGACAAGCATGAGCTCTGCTTTGAGACTAAAATACCTCCAACCCCTCTTCTCCATCAGCCCTGTGCTTTCTCCTCCTTTCCTCTCCACCCTCCCACCAAGGCCACCCACGCCCTGCTCACGGAGACCCTGTGCTCCTCTTTCTCTCCTCGTGGACCATATTTTCCCTGAGTCTCTTTCCTTAGATGTACACCAGATGTCCTATGTGCCTCCCACCACCTTTTCTCTCCATCTTCATCCCTCTCACACCAGGAGCTGTGTGTGTGGTCCCCAGTGCACCACATGCCATGACCATAACCATAACCTCCCTCTCTCTTCCCCACTCCCTGCTGCAGTCCCATTGCTGGGACCCTCTTCTTCCTCTCCACATTTATCATGGTTCTTCCCCAACTCTGGCAGCAAGTCCAAACCTCCCAGTATCTTCACATGCCGCATTTTCATCCTCAACCCACCAGAGTCAGTCCGCATCCTGCATTCTTTCTTCCACCCACTGCGCTCTGGTTTCCAGCCAGTGCATCACAGAACCTTCACAAATAGTCCCATTCTTCTTATTTTTTTTTACAACTGTTTATTTTCTCTTTACCTGGGAAGGCAATCATTGAGAATATTAATACTTTAGAACTGGATGAGCTGATGGGCAGAGCTGATGGAGGACACCCCTTTGTTGTAAGATGCCAAGAGCTGCCTCTAAGAAAGTCTCTGAAGTGCAGAGTCTCACAGAAAAGCTGAGCATGGATACTCAGACACCAAGACTCCGTGGGTCTCCTGTTTCTCTCCAACTTGCCACCAAAATTATCTCAGCCCATTGGCTGCAGAGTGCCCTGACAGCCTGGGCTGTGTGTGCCATGGAGAGAGAAGTCTTCTCATGTGTGGGACTTCACAAGTGTCACCAACCCAACCTTGGCAGGGAGGTCTTCGTGGTGAGTGGCAACAGAAAGCCCGATTCCTGCTCTGACAAGAAGTTTCCTGCAGATCTCCTGAGTGACAAGAAAACATCAAGGCACTAAGATGTTCAGCAGGAACTTCAGGGCAAG
This sequence comes from Pardalotus punctatus, assembly GCA_013400915.1. Classification (NCBI taxonomy): domain Eukaryota; kingdom Metazoa; phylum Chordata; class Aves; order Passeriformes; family Pardalotidae; genus Pardalotus; species Pardalotus punctatus. The sequence continues at coordinate 82,225 of VZTX01018083.1, read as the reverse complement.
ACAACACATCATCCTGATGGATGGGTTTTTTTGTAGCTTGTTCTTAAAAAATCCCTAAAACCAGTGATGAAAGATTTGAAGTGGTGTCTTGGATAATTGAATTTGAATCACCCAGATTGTCCAGAGGGATTGGGCCCGTTCCTGACTTCTCCTCTGATTGCAGATTCATATAAATTTTACTCCTAAACTGGACCATGTGTACTCCTAGAGAAACCCCTGGCACAGGTCAGCCAGCAGAATCCCTGCTCCACGCCTGTAAAGGCATGGAGCATCGTTGGATTGCTACAGTCTCGATCCTTCAGTGCTACCTCTTCCAACACCACAGGCCTGTGGAGGTTTAGGATGTCTGTGCCCAACATAAGGAACCTCTTCTGCTACAGTGAACACTCACGGCATGAGGGAGTTCTTGGCAGTGGCTTTGACAGCGCAGAGAAGAGCAGCAGGTGAGCAAAGGCAGGGTGAAGTGCTTGGAAGGGAGCACGCAGGAGCAGACAGAGGGGAGAAATTGTCACAAAATCATTGTGAAGCCAAGAGCACGACAGGCTGTCTCAGAGACAGTGAAGAGATGCCTCACTCGTGCTTATAAGTTGCATGCATGCATTAAAATCCAGACGTCACACAACCGCAGAAACAGTGACTGGAAGGAGCCTCCCGAAATCCCTTTTCCAGCCTCTTGCTCAAAGCCAGATGGCTGCCAAGGGTACACCAGGTCAGCCCTGGCTTTGTCCATGCTTCACTGCCCTCCAGGTGAGAAAGTCTTTCCTAACAACCAAACTGAACCTCACAAGCCAAAAAAAAAAAAAAAGCAAGCAAGTGAAACCACAGAAATGTGCTGGTGAGGAGGACCTTGATAACATCTGGTTTGGCTCCTTGAATGTCAGCAGCATTCAATATACTCACTCCATCCTCAGATAATGGCCAAAGTTAGCTCTTCTTCAGAATCCAGAGCACCTCCATAGTCAGCCCTCCCTTCTACAAATTATTGCTCATGGGCAGCTTCATTTTTCCTTATATTTTACATAGGCGCTGTAGTTGATGGCAACAGGACTGAAGCGGTCTACAGAGCCCCCAGCTCTAGTAATCACAGCATAACCCACTTGGAAACCCTGATTCTGGTAAGTTTCTTAATTCCAGCAGATATATCTCATCATTAAACCCTTTTTCTAGCACTTGTTCTACAAGAAAGGCAGATATCTTTGCCAAACACAGTATTAGCTGACTGTGAAGGGGAAGCAAACAGCAGCACTCTGAATATACATGATTCAGCAGGGAAATTTCCTGAACAAAAGCTGTGGTATAAAAAAGTTGAGCCACATGTGGCTTTTATTCCTCAGTGTTTAGTGGGAGAAAAAAAGCCTGTGATCTCCAGTTACCTAGCCAAGAGAAAATGAGAAGAGCACTATTTGTCCATTACTATTTATTGTTTTAGTACTAACAATGGCAAAATACCCAACTTTGTGGTCTTATTAAAGCAAGAATAAATTGAATTTGCCAAAACTGCACTCAACTGCACCTTACTGTTGCCTCCAAGAACACACAAGCTAAAAACAAGATGGAAAAAGGATTCTGCAGCCACTGGTGCCACAGCCTTGAGGGACCTGGCTGAGGTGGCAAAAATGCAGCGTTCACTCAAGTCAGGGGGGAAAATTGATGCCTGTTCATTTCAAGGGATTTTGGATAAGATCCAAAATAAGTGAAGATCAACAAAAGATAGGAAGACAAGTGGTCAAAATGTGCTGCAAAAGTGCCTGGTATTATTACAAACATCCCCTAAGGCTTCTGATAATAGCGTGGGAAAGCTATAGCTGTCATATAGCATTATTTTAGTAGGAACAGCCATTAGTCCTTTCCTGACTGCATGCCAATCAATACAAGGTAAATGCTCCTATGGATTTTTTTTTTCCTACTCTTTCTATACTTTGTAAAAGCGAGCCAGTTCTCTTACCTTGTTGCATAGTGACTTCTAGAGCACTCACCTTTGGCACGTGGATGATGGATGGCCTGGGGATGTGAGTACACAGTGCAATAACATCCTGGCTCAGCTCTTTAGCAGCAAACACTGATGACTCGGTGGTGGCAGGCGCTGCCTGAGCAGCAGTATGATTGCTGGAACTGCTGCTTGCACAGCTCTGTTTTTCAGAGCATTTTCTGGCTTTGAACATCTCCTCACTGTCCCTTTCTCCTCTGTGCTCGATGCTGCTGGCTGCTACAGCAGATGGCTGCAGGCACACTGCTGAGGCTGCTTCTGTCTTCTCCTCCTCCATGGACACAGGGCTCGCGTTGGGCTGCTCAAACGGAGTGTTTTCGTGTGTGTTTCCAAAGCAGGTGAGCAGGGCTGAGCAAGGGAAAGGATGCATCTTGGATGACAGGTTATCGGATCCGCTTAGCCTGCTTTCCACATCCGCATAATCAACAGGCTGCATTCACATCCAGAAGAGCGCCCAAAATGAAAACCCTGGCATGACGGCATTCCAGCCTTCCTAGGAGAGAGCACCCCCTTTCCTGCTGTCAGGAACATTCAGAAGTGGGGTACTACACCTCCTGCTCTGTCCTCCACCAAAAGTCAGCCCACTGTCTCCTCACTGCCGCCCACTGCTATTGTCTGCGAGGCAAAGAGGTGCAGGCATAATAAAAACGTTTGCAACCTTTGCATGCTCTTGCTGGGAGCTGTCAGCAGCTGAACAAAGCCCTCACAACAGCCCCATAGCCCCGGCGGGCTACGGTTACAGGAGCAGACGCTCCAGCACCCGGCGGTCCTCAATCAATAGTGCCGCGGCCTCAAGTTACCTGGCGAAGGAGGCAAAAAGATAATGTAGCCCGAGCTCTGTGGCCATAACAGCATCAACACTGTATCAGTGTCATCATAACAATAGCAAAACTGGCTCTGGTTACGCTGCTCAGGTGTTTATTAGTGATAAACCCCCAAATCATTCATCTGTCACTGACTTGGATCAAAAATGTACTTCCAAGAACTGGCCGGGCGGTTCATTATTAAGATGAGAAAATGAGCATCTGCTTTTGTCAGGAAGGTGAATATGTCCAGCACTCCCTCCTACAGCACAGGCAGGATCTGTCCCCACAGCTCCTCCTCCAGCCATGAAGCATTGCATCTCCCAGCTCCTCTCAAAATCACCCAGCGCCCTTCCTGGCCCTCTCCATTCCCTGGAGAAAATCAGGGAAGCGTCCTACTAAAACTCATCTGTCGTTGGGCGGTTGTAAAGGGAGACATTTCTTTTTTTCAATGTGCAGTGGCTCAAGGCTGGCTGTTAAAACAAAAATCTGCAGGAAGTGAGGGAAGAAGGGAGTTTGTGGTTAGAATCTGCTTCCAGAAAATCCCAGTTCCTTCTATTTTGTGCTGCCACAGGCTTCCTGTGTGATAGCAGAGATGTTATTTGACCTCTGTCTCCATCTGTAAAAAGGAGGAGAGTAATCACTTATTTTTTTCCATCCACTATACATATCCTGTCTCCTTATAAAAGGTTATAAACTCTCGAGGGCAGCAGCTTTTTCTTATCTGCCTTTGAGCTGCTGGTACAAAAGGTCTCCAAATACAACCATGGCATTTACCGGCTAATAGCCTCTCAAGAGAAATTGGGGGTTCAATCTTTCCCAACAAAGTCATAGTCTTCCATTTACTTTTCTAGCCTGGTTTGCTGTTAGATGTTGCTAGATGTTTTTCAGACCTTCCCCATAATTTTTCCTTTCATATTCCTGTAAGGCAGGACATTGAGCAAAACTGTGATATATTAAGCAAAACTCATGTTTCTAGTAGTAGTAGCTCATCAGGAACCAAAGTGCAGAAGGTTGGGGGTTAAATTTCTGATGTGTAAATTGTCAGTGCTGGGAGCAAAACAATCTCAGGTCCCTCACCCCCAATAACCTCAAAGTTCTCTTTCTAGCCCATCCTAACTGAGTCTTGCACATCTGTGTGTCTGTATGGCTGGTGTTCAGTTGTAGAAAAGCCCAAAGTGTCCTCCAGCTTGCATGGCAATGTATTTTAAGCTGCACAGGCTCTTGAGGTCCTGGGTCACTTCTCCATTTGTAAATACTGCCAGGGTGATATGAAAACCATATGGCTCTTGGAGTGAGAATCCTCCAAGATTCTCCAAGTGAGGTACTTGCTGACCCAAAAAGGCTTGGGAAAAGTTAGGAGAGGATCTAATAGTGGGGAAAACAGAAGGGGAAAATGTGCTGCAAAACTAGAAACTCTGGAAGTGAAGAACACTAGCTGTATTATAGTCATGGAAGAGGTTGATTTTTGTTCACAGTCCACCTGGCTTTACTTCAGGTGAAAGTATCAGCACCAATATCAGTATCCAGCAAGTTCCAGGAGACAAAAGGCTGGCTGTGCTGATAAGCAGCAACTTCCTCTCACTTTACATCCATTGGGGTGGACATGGATCCCTCTGGAAGTGGATTTGCTGCATATAGATTAATTTTGCATCCACCTGGGTGCCCTGCTCTTCTGCAGAGCTCTGTGGCTGTGAGAAGTCAGATGTTGAGGCAGGATCAAAGAACTATTTTTATGTGGGAACAGCTTTTGATGCTTAGATGAGAACAGCAGTTTCAAAGTGATGCACAACTAAGACTTCAGTGACTGGACACTTCTTTAATTAAACAGCAAGCTGTCCTTGGAATTAAAATAATTATTTCAGCAAGTCAGACAGCCAACAACCTACATACAATTATTTACAGGTCTTCAGCTGGCCATGCCAACTTTTCTTCAACTCTTTCTAAGAACCTAGTGAGTTTATAGGGACACCAGTCTACACAAAGACTAAATGCATAAGTGAGTCATGACCACTTAAACTCACCACATGGTACAGATGCGTGTCTGAGTGAAGAGTGGTTGTTCTAAAAATCAGGTGTATGCTTGTATTATCTCTGAGGAGGGAGGACGTTCAGAACCTGCTTGCTGTGAGAGCCACAGAGATACTTTTTCAGCCAAAAAAAAGAGCTAAATGTTCCATTGTAAGAGAAGTGATCAGGATGAGGGTAATTAACCCGTGAGTCTTGTCTTGAGTTCAAAGACAACATGAGAAATCTCACAAGCTGGGAATGCCCAAAATGAGTTGGTGGTGACATCCAGGAAGTGACAATCATGGGCCCCAGCAGTCAGATACAGGCTCTGTCTCCTCACAGCTTGGGGCTACTGGGTTTTGGTTTGAGCCCATCAATCTAGCTAACACTGAAGTCATGATTCAAGGTTTATCTCATTCAAGCAGATCTCCTTGCACCAATCAAGCATACTAACCATGTTTTATGTGTAATGAAATATTAGGACAAGACTTGCTTTATTTTTGCTGAATTTGCTCATAAATTAATGATGAACTGAAATGTTCTTAACTACTCAGGGAGCTGGACATCTCAGGTAAATGGAGAAGGTGAATTTCAGCCAACTCTTAATCAGTCTTCAGCATTATTCCTTCAAGAGAAAATTTTCCCTCACGTGGCTGATATTATACTCTCTTCACAGCAGGAGACATTAGGTCAGATTTAGCTCAGATGCCCCAGGCTTGCGCCATGGACTAAGCCTAGCTGTGTCTCTCATTTCACAAGAGCCAATTTTACAGCATTTCATTTTACAGATTTTGTGCTTCTGTGTTGCTCCTTCCTTCCTCATCGTTCCTACAGTAGCACTGATTCTCTAAACATTTCCCAAACCCATGTCTGTCTGGAGGGGTTGGCCATAGCTCAGCGTTCCCCAGCATCTCCCCTTCCTTATCCTGACAAAAGCCACAACCTGTGTCTGCTGCCTCTGTGCTGCCTGCAGAAGGAATATGTTCATCACACCAAAGTAAGTTTTAGGTTACATCTGAGCTCATGATAGTCAGTAGAGTTCCATTGTCTTCAAATTTGGGGGATCTGAAAGGGTGATCAGAGGATATAAATCCAGTCTTCTGCTACGTCTTCTGTCTCCTTGCAGACTGTCCAAACTTTAGCTGAGCTTCTGGCTCCTCTGACTTCATATGAAACATATTAAACTGACAGAGGGCAGGTCTAGATTAGATATTACGAAGAAATTCTTTGTTGTGAGGGTGGTGAGGCCCTGGCACAGGTTGCCCAAAGAAGTTGTGGATGTCCCATCCCTGGAAGTGTTCAAGGACAGGTTGAATGGGGATTAGAGCAGCCTGGTCTCGTGGAGGGTGTGGGGCAGGAACTATGTTTCTGTGATGTGTACTTTCTATAGATATACAATATATACATCCTACAGAAGGTGAGTCAGATGTGAAGAGAGTGTAGCTAAACCATGAAATCAGCTAGAAGCAACTTGGCACTGCTTGGATGGAGCTTAATAGGAGAGTTCAGAGAAGAGTGTTGCGAGTGCCAGAGTGACCAGGTCTCATGGGAAGGTTTGAGAGAGCTCAGCTGGAGGTGCAACAAGAAACCAGTAAGATAAGCAATGAGATGAGATGGTCTGTGTTTATCTGAGACAGGTAGGGATTAAGGTTAAAAAATAAGATGATTATGGTAGCCAAGACACTCGCTAATGATTTTAGAGTTTCTTTCATCTTTCTGTTGTACCTGCTATTAGGCGTCACTGAGGGCACGTGACTGGGTGAGAGTAACTATGAGTCTCATCCAGTTATGGCAGAGGCTATTTTTCTAGACAGGAAAAATTTAGACTGATTAGCAAAAGAATTTACTTAGTAAGCAAGTTTTTAAAAATGTGAACAGGAAACCTTTCGAGTTTGGATTTTTTTAAACTAATTTTCTGAAATTTCTAAATGTTTTGACACTATCAACACCAAACAAACAAACAAACAAAAAAACCACCCCCATATTCCACTGCTAATCTGGTTTTGGAAGGTCTTGAACATGCCTGTCCAAATCTCGCTCCTGAAAGGCTACAAAAACCTCCTGTCTTGGAATGCCAAAAACCTGACAGGATTAACTGATCAGCTGGAGGCAGACTCTCAGTACAACCCTCTGTCTTCCCAGGAAAGGCTATAATTTCGAGGGGCTGTCAAAAGGCTTATTCCCTAAGGGATTCCCACTGAGTAGCTGGGAAAAAACCACAAGTAAAAAGTAAACCCATGTGGTGAGATTACAGAAGACTGGAAATGAAGAGCTAAAGTCCTTAGCAACAAATTGTGCTGTTCTACTGCAGAATTAATACCAGAAATTGGACAATTCCCGAAGCTGGATGGATGCACACATGCACTCTTTATATTAATGAAAGTCATTGTTCAAGTTTTCCATTTTTGGCCATACAAATAATATTCATACCAAACCAAAGTCCTTGGAGCCAGAAGCGTTTGTAAACCAAGTTGTGATTCTGCTGTTGAGATGGGTATAACAGAGATGATGATGTTTACTTTGCTATCTTCCAGCCAGGCAGGTTGCTTCCATCAGTGAAAACTTGGAAAAATGAGAAGGCTGCATAATAAATTGGTTCTTTCGTAACAAGTGCTACTAGTTTCTGAGATGGATTTAGAGCCTCGCTCCTACAGATGGATTAACAACAACTGAAATAAAACTTCTGTCTGACCACAAGTTGTCCTTGAGGCAGCAGTAGAATCTTTTCCTTTTGTAGTTTAGAGGATTCAAGATTAAAACCCATATTTTTGTTTTAAATGGCCTTTCATGCACTAATGACACTTCAAGCTTCTGGGCCAGAATAGTTTCAAATAATTGACACTTTGTAAATGATCAGCTTCATTTACTTTCTGCTCTTTTCTCAATTACACATCCAACCTTCACAACTTTATACATTTATAGCAATTTTCCGGTTTTCACTCTCATCCACTGGTATTAACATGGCGTGACTGTGAGCATTAAGTAAAACAAAAGAGCAATGACAAAATATTTCCTTGAGTTTCAATGATTTTACTTCATAGAAAGATTTCCTTTGAAATTACGAATATGCATTCTAGTCTCTGTCCAGCCCTTTTAAAATAACACTGACTTGCCCAATGGCTGGTTTGTAGCAGTCATTGCAAAAGGCAGGGAATTTTCAAGGAATTAAAAAAAGGGGGGGATTATCTTGTTTGTAACTTAGAATTATAAAATGGTTTGGGTTTAAAGAGGCCTCTAAAGGTCATTTAGTCCAACCCCCTGTAATAAGCAGGGACACCTTCCACTAGATCAGGCTGATAAATGCCCTGTCAAGCCTGGCCTTGTACACTTCCAATGATGGGGAATTCACTACCTCTCTGGGCAACCTGTTCCAGTATTTCACTATACTAATTTCAAAAATATTCTTCCTTGTATCTAGTCTGGATCAGCCCTCTTTCAGTTTAAAACCATTACTCCTTGGCCTATCAGACCAGACCCTACCAAAAAAGTCTGTTCCTATTTAGAATAGGCTGCCCAGGGAAGTGGTGGAGTCACCATCCTTGGAGGTGTTTAAAAGGTATGTAGATGGTTGAAATCAATGATCTTAAGGGTCTTTTCCAACTTAAATGAGTCTGTGATTCTATGACTTTTCTTATAAACCCTCTCTAAGTACGGGAAGGCCACATTAAGGTCTTGTTAGAGCTTTCTCTTCTCCAGGGTGAACAACACCAACTATTCTCAGCCTGTTATCACAGAGAAGTGCTCCAGCCCCTTGATCATCTTCATGGCCTTCCTCTGGACCCACTCCAACAGGTCCATGTCTGTCTTGTACTAGGGTTTCCCCAGCCTCATGCAGTACCCGGGGAGAGCAGAGGGGAGGAATCCCCCTCCCTTGACCTGCTGGCCACACTTCTTCAGACTGGAAACATATCCTCGATGCAATAGACACATCTGTGGACCCTGATGGCCTGATCCAGTGTCCCAGAGCCATTCTCCATATTCCAGACGGCTGCTTTGCTCACACGTGTTGGCATATGGATGGAGCAGACTGCCAGATGCCCTTTTGGAAAAGGATGGACTGAAGGCTGTTCTCCCAGCGGGGATTTTCTCAAACAGCTCTGATTTTTCCAGTTTTTGTCATGGGAAAGCAGGGGGGTCCTGCACTGGTCTGCAGCTGTGTCACTGCTCCCGGCAGCACTGGGCAGCTCCACTCCTGTGTACACAGAAATGCTGGCCGAGCCTGGACTGGGGGAATCATTCTCTGGCTGCCCCTTCCCTGCTATGCTTGCTGAGCCAAGCCCTTTTCCAGTTGCACACCACAGATGGCTAATTAGGATCATGGAGAGAGGAAATCTGCTCTGTGGCCTTCTGTGCTGGGAATGGGCTCTCCGTTATGCAGATGAGATCCATTGCTGTGTAATTCAACCTGCATCTTGCAGCTGGGGCACGGCCCAGCACCCAAGGCTATGGCACAGTCCTGCCCTCGAGGACCGGGAATCTGATTTTGAGCATGGACGGGCAAGCAGACAAATGGGGCATGCAAAAGAAGGGAGCAATGTCTGGGAGCAGAAAAGGTGGATTTTCAGGTTCTTTTCATCCCCACTGACTTCTTCTTTGAGCCCTCCCCATATCCATCTAAAAAATATCACTTGTGCTATTTAACTTCAAGGCACTGTCATTATCTCTCACCCTTAAAATCACCTTTTCGCTCTTGACTATGCTAATTACAATGCAACAATTCCCTCCCAGTAAAAAATCACCCAATTCCTTTGATTCTGCGAGTCCTTAACTGAGCAAGTCTCCATGGCTGACAGGAGAGCCATAAGGAACTATGCCAGGTACCCTGTGTCACACATGGGCCACAAAATCTCACTATGAAATTTCTGATGCAGAGAGAAACACTTGTATTTCCTTCTTCCCTCACAGGGGCTTGAAAACACATCATCATAGAGGATTTTAGGCATATATTGTAATTTGTGTTCTGAGTGCTTGCTGAATAAAACCCAGTCTTCAACTCAGCACAGCAGTGATTTGTGAGCAATAAAACCAGAATCAACTTTAAAGGGCAACATAGTGAGATATTTTAAAACTGTATAATTGTGTTTTGGTTTGTATTTCCCTGTAAACCTTTGGGCGTTTTGTAGAAACACTTCAAAAAACCATTTTATATACATGGAAAAGACCCTCTTTCTTATTTGTATGAAGAAGTCATCTTTCTTGATAAGAACATTTTTGCAGGGAAAGAAAATCTATCAAAGCAATTATCATCTCTGGAAATATTACTTTGTGAAATGATCTTTCTGGTTTGGAAGCCTGCTCTTGAAAACTCTAAATAAAACCTGCACTTGCCATGGCCTTGACCAGAGCTAGGTGATTAAACCAAGCAGGGTCCTCAATCATTTCACTCTGTTCAATTTAATTTTGGTTATGTCTGTGCATCACTTAGCTCTGTTTACTTTGCAACATTCTTGCTTGATGCTTGGGAAAATGAATGGTTGTGTCTGTGGCCAAGATTCTGTATTTAATCAAGAAACAAAATCACGGAATCACAGGAAGGTTGAGGTTGGAAGGAACCTCTGCAGGTCATTTGGTTCAAGACCCCTGCTCAAGTAGGGCCACCTAGAGCGGTTGTCCAGATGGCTCTTGAATATCGCAAAGGATGGAGACAACATCCTTGGGCAGCCTGTGCCAGTGATCAGTTACCCTCACCATTAAAAAGTATTTCCTGATGTTCAGAGGGAATCTCCAGTGTTTCCATTTGTGCCCATTGCCTGCGGTCCAGAGCCTGGCTCTGCCCTTTTTGCACCCTCCTTCCAGGTATTTACATATATTGATAAGATCCTCCTGAGATCCTCTGCCCCAGGCTGAACAGTTCCAGCTCTTTCAGCCTCTCCTCATACGACAGATGATCCAGACTCCTCATTGTCTTCATGGTCTCTTGCTGGACTCTCTCCAGTATGTTCACATCTCTCATGTATGGAGAGCCCAGAACTGAACAAACTACTCCAGGTGGGGTCTCAAGAAAGCAGAGTAGAGGGAAAGGATCACTTCCCTCAAACACCTGATAATAGTCTAATGCAGCCCAGTATAGCATTTGCATTCTTAACTGCAGGGGCACTGTGCTGGCTGATGTTCAACTTGGTGTTCACCAAGGTCCTTTTCCACAAAGCTGCTTTCCAGCTGGGTGGCCTCCAGCATATATTGGTGCCTGGGGTTGTTCTTGCCCTGGCGCAGGACTTTTCACTTCTCCTTGTTGAGTTTCATGAGGTTCCTGCTGGCCCATTTCTCCAGCTTACTGAGATTTGGATGGAAGTGTAATCCATCCGTGTATCAGACACTCCTCCCAGTTTGGTGTCATCCAGCTCATGACCACATAAAATAGATCTCAGGTAGAAGTGGATGACTTAAACATCATTCATTGAGTCCAGGAACCACAGCAATCAACAGTTAGATCAACAGGATCAGGTGTGATAGAAAAAGCTGGGGACTGACTGCCTGACCTGAATCTGTGTAGGCAGCTGGTGAGGGGTTGCCCTTCAGCATCGAGCTGCCTCCTGCCCACGTGTGCAATAGGGGCAATTCCCAACCAACAGGCTGATATGAGTGCGTGCATGTGTGTGTGTGTGTGTGTGTGTGTGTGTGTGTGTGTATTGATGAAATGCACTCATTCCATGTTTGCTTACAGTGCCTGAGCAAAACACAGATGGCTGGGTTTGCTACTGCCCCTGCATCGAGGCTCTATGGGTGTTTTACTGCTGCACTCCTCACTGAGACCTCGCAGGCAACCATCCAAAGGCATCCCTGTGGTATCCTTAAGACTAATTATCCAGAACTTCAGGCAGTGGGAATGGTAACCCAGCTACACAAGTTTCAACAGAGGACTGCTGGTTTTGCAGACACTTGGAAATTTTCCTAAGCACAGACTCCTCACCACGATGCACTGAGTCCTCTCTCAGCCGAGCCTGCAAGATGATCCATGACGGTGCTATTACTTTTTAACCTCTGTACAGCTTCCACATGTTGGGTTTTATTTGTTTGATCCAATCTTTAGACTTCTTTTATTTTCTTCCTTCCCAAACCCACAACAGGCGCATACACAGCTCACAGGTGCAGCTTTCCACCGCTTGACTTGTCGGGGTCGGTTTTGCTGGCTGCAGCTGGCTGCCTGATTAAACAGGCAGGAATTCCCATCTCAGTACCCACAATGCATCTAACAGCTGTCTTGCTCTCATAGTCTGCTCTGATTTTGATGAAAATGGTTTTAAATAGCTGCTTCCCCCTCACATCCACCCTTTGACTTAACAGCAATATAATCAGGTCATGATAAACCACAGCACGGGTCTGTTTGACTCTGCCTTTGAGAGCAAATATTTGGCAAAAACAAAGGTTATGGGCACTTTCAAGGTGCTTCAGGCTTGAAAAATCTGGCCATTTCATTCACATGCCTCAAATTTGAAATTAACTGCAAAATTTAAGGAGCTACGTTGAAAATCTTATTGCAGCAAAATGTTGTCTGAAAAGATGGGTCCACTGTGTGATTTAGATGTGAAAGAGCTGAGCCAAGCAGTTGTAGCATTGTTTAAGGCTTGAGAAGGAGTCAGTTAAAGTTCCTGGTTCCTAGAGGCAGGTGAAAATGCCAGAACTGGAGATTCCACATTTAAAAAATATCTCTGAGCCCTTGGGCTTGTAAAAGAGAGTCTGAAGTTTATCCTGGGAGTAGTCAGTAATGCATTGACATGTGCCTATGGCCCTGTACAGCTTCCAGCAGGGAGGAGGCAGTGAAGGCCCTTTTAGCAGGGAGGGAACAGATCCTTCATCACCACACAGCCTTGGGAGATGTCCCACACTGCAACCACCCTTCTGCTCTGCCCCCTGCCCGCAGCAGACACAGAGGATCACCCCATCACAGTGTCCCACCCAATTTAGATGCCTCTGCAGGGCAAAGAAGCAGCTGAGGGGGTACCTGGGGCGACCAATCCAACACATCTCCAGAGCCCAAAGGCACCTCACCCTGCTGCTCTGACACTGGAGCTGATGCTGCACAGAGAGGGCAGACACAGGCAAGGACTATTAAGAAGGCTGATTTTAGCAAATAGAAAAGATGCCAAATTTGGCCTGAAAGCTGCTCAGTACCATCCTCTGGGATATTATTTAATTTGGGACAGCTACCAATTTCATAGCTGCGTTTTGAGATCCATGGCAGGTGCCCAACTGGCAGAAATCTCTCAGTGACAAGACTGAGGGGAAGCATTGTTCGCGTTTCCGACACAGACCCGGATCTCTGCCTCAGCATTAACAATGCTGTTAACTTCCAAGGAGTTCTTGGCTCAGCTCAGCTCAGCCCCCTCCAGTGCTCCCTACAGGAGATGGCTTCACCTATCCACACTGGCTGTGAGCACAGAAAGGGTGGTCAGTTCCCAGCCTGTGTCCTTCCGGCAGAGCCCTCCTTCATGGCTTACTTGCCAGCAACAGTAGTTGGTGTTTCACAGCTTCCTGCTCTGCCACTGTCCCTGTTGCAGGCAGACAAAAGGCCTTCTCTTGGCATGACGTGCTGGGAGACAGAAGTCACCTCCTCTGCCAGAGTCCATGGAGTGGTGGTCTCAGCAGTAGGGAAAAAATAGCTTTTCAGGCTGCTGAGTTTGCTGGCATCAGCAAATGTTGATTCACAGACCGAGACAGCTCCAGAATGCTGTGGGCTGATGGCAGTTATTTCTGCATCAGTTCAGTGGATGAGGGAGTCCCACAAAATATTCCCACTTCTATGTTTGTCCAGAGCAAGTATTTTCCCTCCTAATTTTAAACTTTTAAAACTGCTGCTTAAACACTCTGTGTGATTTGAGTGCCTTTCCCACTACATAATTTTGCATAGGAACCCCCACCAAGCCATGGGCTGATGGGAATTGTCTGGGCTCTGCTGAGCTCATTTGACTCCTGGCAACTGTGAGTCTATCCTTAGGTGCACACCTGGCTCCGTGGTCACTCCACAGGCAAATAAGTCATAGCTGAGCAGACAAAAGGTCTTGAACAGGACCTAAATATCTATCTATATTTTTATATGTGTATATATATATTCATGACCACAAGAATAAGTTTGGTACTTTGCAAACTTTAGGCAATAAAAATAAATCCATTTATTGAAATGCTTTGGCAATGAAATATGAATTTATGTAATTTGTATGTGGTTTTTACCTCACTGCAACAAGATATGGTGGTTTTGGATAGGAAATGCAGACTATCTCATTCAGATGTACCTGGAGGGAAATGGAGGGAGACAGAAAAGTTTAGGCAAGGTGTGTTTGGCCACATCCCCAGAGTTAATATTCTGCTCTTTTATGAAGTGATAGAAAATTTTAAAGAGGTGGAAGGGATGGACTTAACTTCTGTGACAGAGCATATCCAAAAGGCAAGTAACATTAGCAGTAAAGCAGGTCCTTGGTTCATTACTGATGGAGAAAGAGCAATTCCTCTTCCACTTCCTTTTTTAAAGCAGATGTACCCAAATAACTTATGAATAGATATAGACTGATGATACAAAAATATAGATATAGATATAGATATAGATATAGATATAGATATAGATATAGATAGATATAGATGATATAGTCACCCACTTATGTGTCTACCTCTGTGACAGGAGATACTGAAAATTCACTGCAAACCCAAACAAGACAGGCTCTATTCACTGACCTCAACACATATCAAATCTCTTGGCTGACACACCAAGTGTGGGTAGATGTGACATGGGACCTCCAGGAGATGCACATCCTTCCAGCCCAGATGGGCCTTCCCAATGGCACTACAGATGTCTGTTCAGTCAAGAGATTCAAGTCTTTTCCAGACAAGACTAGGCTGACAAGGTTCAGACGTGAATTTCTAGGCATTTATTCATTTATAACATATTAGAAGTTTGCTTTTACCAGTTTTACTATTGCATTTAACCAACTGCAATCTGAATCCTTTCTCCAATGATGTTTGATTGTGAAATAACAATATTTCAGGGCTGCCAATGCATGAACTGGTTCCTTTCCTAAGTACTACATCTTGTTTTGTTCTGCTCCTCCAGCTAGCAGAAAGTAGGTCTTCTCACTTTTTCCAGGATGGGTCAAGTTACCAGAGGAAGGTTTCTTCCTGCTGTTAAGAGATCTGCTGCCAGTCTCAGACTTTGGGACCAGCTCAGATCCTGCCCATCCAGGCTTAAGTTTTTTGCTCAGGACTCATGTTATAACCTGTCTTGGTGCCTCCCACACCTTTCACAGTATGAGGTTCCTGGGCAGAGCAGCCTGGGATGAAAGATGGCACATTTCCTTCTGGTGGAGTTGGAAGGGATTCTGCTCATCCCCACAGGAATTTTTGAGGTAAAAACACAATGGACAAGGCCTCTGCTTTCCTTTTATTATTTGTACCATTATCTTCTTCTTCCTGCGCCTACATTTTCTGTACTAATAGTTAAACTCACAGGCCCTACCTGTATAAAGGACAAATAATCCCTTTAAACAAGCAGAATGTCCTGGAGTAGTGGGATTTTCTGGTTGTGTTGCCATCCATTGTATAAATCCCTGATTGGAAGCGATTCGAAGCGTGCCAAAACAATAAGAGAGTTGAGAGCTCAAATTCTATTGAAAACCTCTGAAAAGTTCAGTTTAGTAGAGTGAAATGAGGTGACAAAGCCGTTGAATACCTATAGATTTTGGTAAAGTATAATACAATGTGGGAAGAGATGTATTTAGAGTAGGTCTAAAAAGCTTACGTTTAAATTTATAATAGCTCTAAGTGCATTCGGCTGCATATTTGTGGCAAACTGCTTCAAAGACAGCAAGCAAAACAAAACACAAGCTTGTTGAAGAATCATTCCCAAACAACAAAGAAAGATCTATGGATTAGGGAATAATCTTCACAAGGGAGCAAGTATGTACACTGATGCCACACTGACTCTCCCATCCATTATACGATTATGGGTGCAAGGTGAAACACTCATTTTGTTCTTTGTGCACTGCAATCAGATTTTTGGAAAAAAAAAGACTTTTTTTTCCTCCAGGATTCTGCCTTATTCCGTAATGTGCAATGGACAGGGTTATCCACAAGGACCCTGCCTCCTTCCTTCACTGCTAAGATAAAAGGCAAAAGCCTTCCAGGAAAGCCAAGATGGATTTGTGGCCAAGGAGCTGCCTGTGGAAGCTGCAGCCAGTGCCAAATACCTCCGTATGAGATGATAAGATGATGTGATTGCTGGCTGCTACTGCTCAGCGTCAGCAGCGAGTGCTCTGATGGCGACTTCTGCTGGTCTGTGCTGTCCTTGCCCTGCCATGGCACTCCCAGGCTGCTGCTGGCACTGCAGGCAGAGCCCCTTCCTAATCCTGACAGCATCATGACATGTTTTAAATGAACTCACCTGAAAACACACTGAAACAAAAGCAAAAGCCATGATTTTTGCTAAACTTCAATTTTCTGATAGAACTGCATTGGGAAGCAGTGATACACCATGTTTTATCAGGAGACCTCGCCTATCAGCAACCATCAGCAGACTGGGAATGCACCACTGGAAATCCCCCTCCAGCTCCCAGCCTAAATCTTAGCAGAACTGGTGCAACATGGCCAGAGAGATTTAAAGCTGCCTCACATCAATAAATCCTGTACTTGTAAATGGCAAACTCTACCGGTGTCACGCACACTTAAAATCAATGGTGAACTTAATCTCCGCCGCAGTTGGGTATTGATTTACCTACATTGACTTAAATTCCAATATAGTAAATCGAGAGGTCCCTAGAACTGACATAAAAATGCAGGTTAAAGGTACTTGTCCTAAGAAAAATAATTTTAGCAGGATTAATTATTTTTGCCTGAGTTTCCTCTGGGTATGGTTGGACAATGACAAGCAGGCAGGTTAGTTCCTTAAGGCATATAAGAATCAATAGCAACACTGAAAGGAAGAAACCTCCAGGAGAGGCTGGAAAAACAGAAGGCAGCATATGCCACTATGTCCTGCAAAGCTCAGCTGTCCCTGTTTTCATATGCACATGTGCATGTGGCCATGTGAATTCTGTCACTTTCCTGCCAGACTAAAATGAAGTAACTGAAGCCACTTGCCTCAGTAGTCTGAGGTTAAATTAAACCATTGGGGTACCTGAAGAGAACTGGATTCTGTGCCAGCTGGTAGTGGAAATTTCTTAGAGTGTCTGAGGCAAGGAATATTAATAAGAAAATCAGAAGAGTGGATGCATGCAAATGACAATGATGCATAGTAAGAGGCAGATTGTTTCCTAGCAACACAGGCTTTAGGCTGGTTAGTTTTGGTTAGCATTTTCTGACTAATAGCTGCAATTTGTGTCTGTATTGCTGCTCACTTGCCTACCTGTGCTGAAAGAGAGAAAAAGCAATAGAGAATACAGGGTAGGATCTGTATGTGCCAGACTGTGTTTGCAGGTGAGAACTCTGCATGTGAGGGACCTGCCAGGGGTCCCAGAACTGGTGAGTTGAAAGTGTGTCTTCAGGTGCCCATTGGTGCCACATGTGAAGCAGCTCAGACCTGGACCTTGTGCTTCAGGCAGCTGAGCCAGGGCACATGAGTTTCACCCCCCCACCACATTTTGGCACTTCACTCCCTCCCTATCTCTATTCCATAGTACCGTGTACTCCAGGAATACCCCATGGTTAATTCTGCTCTCAGTATCATCAGTGAGAGACCCTTGACTCCACTGGTAACAGGGCAGAGCCTTTTTATTTATTTATGGATTCTGTCTGTAGCTTTACTTACACCATATCCTCAGAGAATAGTGTAGAAAAACATCTCTGTGTGTGTGTGTTGATGTTTGTGTTATGTATAGGTCTTGGCATACTGGGACCTCTGCTCACCTACTGCAAGGTAAATAATTAATGATTGTATGTCTGTTAGAAATCTTTTCTGAAGGTGTTTGACAAATGCCTTGCACTGCTAGGGTGCTACAAAAGCAACTCCTAACAACAATCCCAATCACCCCTTTTAAGACAGCATTTGTGACCAATATGGGATTGATACCAGTGCCAGCTCAAGGTATGAACCGGGCTTTCCACATGGACACTTTGGAATAAGCTCTCTTTCTCCATACAGACCCTGCTGACTTCTCCCCAGCCTGTCAGTACTTCCAGTGCTCAGCCTCTCTCATCCTCCTGGAGAGCTCCATGTATTTTCAGTCCAGTTTCCTTTCTCCAAGAGGAAAGAATGTGAGACGCTTTAGAGAGCATGTGAGTTTTCACGTTGTCCTTAATGCCTCTGTGCTGCAGAGAGGAAAAATTCACTCAGTTGATGCACAAGCTGTGGAGCAGTCACTGTAACTGAGAGCAGCACAGTCAGGGAGACCAGTTGTTGCATCCCAGATGAAATGTGCCAGCAGTTCCGTATCTTCCACTGATTTGTCTGCAGCTCCAAGTATTCAAAGCCAAGAACCAGGGCTTTACCACTCCATGACATCTCTATAGGGGATGGCACCAGTTCCTCCCTCTCATTCTTTTCCCCAAGAGGAAGGCTTTAGTATGTCTCATTAGCCATCAGAAAAATCACACAAGAATGGGTCTGAGAAGTGCCCTGCCATGAGAAAAGCTCATGCCAACCCCTGCAATTTACTAGGAAAAAAGAAGCAGATCCAAAAGTCATTAAGCCACTTCAAA
The DNA here is from genome assembly GCA_013400915.1 of Pardalotus punctatus. Taxonomy (NCBI): domain Eukaryota; kingdom Metazoa; phylum Chordata; class Aves; order Passeriformes; family Pardalotidae; genus Pardalotus; species Pardalotus punctatus. The sequence continues at coordinate 63,805 of VZTX01018083.1, read as the reverse complement.
TGAGGTTTCATTCAGTCCATGGGACTGGCTCTTTATGTCCTATATTCAGTTTTTTCTCCCATGGAAAGAAAACTGTCTGGGTGAGAGGAAAGCAGGTTTTTGATGTACAAAGAAAGCAAGAAGAGGGGGAAGAGACTTCACTTATTTGGTTTCTTTAAAACTCAGCAGTCTTTGTTAACAGCTGTTCAACTTGAACAAGCAACCTCTCTCTGAAGGAGTCAGCATTGCTCCTCCTTCTCAGCAGAGCTGGGAAAGTGCCCATTCACATCCATGAGTCATCCAGACAGGCCTCCAACAAAGGCTGCTCTGGGTAGCAGGAAAGTGTAAGCCCCAGACTCTACTTTTTCTGGCCTAAGCTGTAAGTAGATGAGGAAAGGGAGGGAGAGACTACAGAACTATTTATTTCCCTTTCTGCTGGGGTTTAGAAAGGTTGAAGAACAGAAACAGTCTGCAGGAAGGTGACAGCGAGGTCTCAAAACCCAAAACCCAGCAATTTGCTTTAAAACCTCAACCTACCTTATCTGATCTCACCAGCATGAATATCTGCCACACATACTTTTCACAGAGCTTTGGTAAGAGATAGGCAAAGCTGGGAATGCTTGCACACCCCTAGAAACCCATGGAAGTATAAACCACAATTATGCCAGGGAGGTTGACTGCCACAAGCCACTGGCTAAAATCACGGGACTCCCTCTTCCATGGGGTAAAACACATGGCAAAGCAAAGGGCAGAGCACTGCCAGAACTTCTCCTAAAGGATGTTGCAAATATGCAAATAAAGGATTTCAAGGAGATATTGAATGATGTTGTTACTATTTGGCAATGCTTTGTTTAATTTTGCACCTATAATAAATCCTGAAAGTAAGCCTTGGGTTGTATCGTCTGTCACAAGAGAAAACATAATGAATGTACAATTAAACCAATTAATGAGTAATGTGATACAGCAAGGAAGCTCTCCTCTTCATGGCAGAATGCGCCCCATGAAAGCAGCAGCAGGGGTTTCCTACCAGCTTTTACAGCACAGAGAAGGCAAAGAGACCACCCGTGGTTCTAAATCAAGAATGAGACTCTTCCAGCTCTACCCATCCTGTCTGTCCCACCAGGACCCATGGTGGATAAGCACTCTTCAACACAGGGGAGGAGGGTGATCCACCATAAACCTCTGCTTATCTCCTGGCCAAACTGATTCACTGTTCTCTGCACCCCAGGAAATTCCTCTTGGTTTGACTATAATTTCTTCAAGTAGATTTTGTCTTTTTTTGCTCTGTGGTTGAACAGCACTCAGAGAAATAACCTCTGGGCACGAGATCAGGCCAGGAAAATCCCCAAAAGGTATTTCTGGGAAAATCCAGACCTGAAAATTCAACATATACCTTTCTTCAAAGGGTATACCCATGCAATTTATTGGTGCTGAAGATAAGTCTGCTGAAGTCGGCCTAAAACTCCTTCTTGGTGGAGTGGGATTTGTCCCTTGTGAGCTTCCAGAAAGCTGTGTGTCTCCTACAGCAGCTCTTCAGGGATTCCCCTCCTGCTTCCAAAGAAGCGAGGAGTCCCTGCAGCATGACTGATTAACATCAGAGCATGGAGAGTTTTTACAACAAACTGCCTGATTGCACAGCCCTCCTGTGGATCAGGAGGCAGGATCAGTCCATGTAATGCATCCCAGCTGTCTGGGCTCCAGGTCTGCCCTGAATTAGAAGTAGTTTGGTCTCCATAAAAATGTGTAGTTTTCCACAGAAGTGACAGCTGTTATTTCAGAGGCAGCTCTCTGGGTCCAGGTCATTAAAACCAGATCATCATACAGTAAAATCATTCGGTGTCTGAAATTCCTCAGAAGCCCTCAAGCTGTCACTAAGGAAGAAAAGTGCAGCTGTTTGTTCATCAGCCCAGCAGCTCCCTCCTCTACACCCTTGGCCTTTCCCGGCTTCTTCTGTAAAGGTGGAATGGAATTTCGGTGTATCTATTCAGACATCAGCTGATGAGCTGCCAACAGCTCTGTTAATTCTCCCCTGATGTAATAGGCAGTTTAGGGCCTCAGCCAATGACCAGGGAAGCTGCTGGAAAGAGTCCCACCGATTTCAATGGCTGTGCAACAGCACACAGCCCTATATGCTGAAAATTAAGCACAGACCCTCTAAATTTGCTTCTCACAGGCCACAGGACTGTCCTCTGTTACTCATAATTATCATTATTATTGTCATTACTGGATTTGAATTAATGCCCGTGAGCACAGATGGACAGAGATTTTTACTGAGCACAAATTCTGTCATTTATCTAGGACTTTCTCAGAACTTAAAACAAAGAAGAATGGTTCCAGATGCCGTTTTTGTCCTTTGCATCCCCACAGCTGCTGACCAGCTATGATGTCCGCAACAAAAACTGAATTTCTCTAAGTGAATTGTAAAATCTATGTAAAATATTTTACACAAAACAATAAGAAAATAAAAACCTTAAGCTGAACAGCAGAGACTGCCAAAGGAATATTAACAAGTTAGCTAGAGACAGGGATCATTAACACTTAAAAAAAAATGACTGCTCTGTAGTTTAAAGAAGAACTGTAATTTCATCTTTGAGCTTTATAGATAACAGTGGGATTGTGGGAAAGGAAGTAGTTCTGTCAGCTCTGCATGAATCCTATTAACACTTCTTTTTAATAAAAGGAGCTCAAAATCTATCACCACTTTGATCTCAGTTCAATAAAGCTAATCTTGGTGTTAGTTTTAACATGGATATTTAATTGTGTTTAATCACCCTCTGCAAAAATCAATTTAGTTGACATGATACTGACCAGGACTGGTCAGCAGAGATAAGGAAGAGCTATGTTCTAGCTACTCCATCCTATTACACTCACCTCTAAGCAGGCAACTAATGAATGTAGTTATCCTCAGAACACCCTTGGGAGGAAGGGAAAATGCTACTCCTGTTTGTTTGTTGGTTCGGGGTTTTTATCAAATGAAAAGCTCAAGGAACAGCAAAATTAAATGGCTTCCACAAGATCACATAGTAAATCTTTGACAGTGCACAGAATGAACTGATTGTTTCTAGCTGGCACCCTCATGCCTAAATTCATTCTTTGCCTAAAATTGAGACACCTTTTGCTGACTAATCTGATTCTGATCACAACCTGTTTTTGTAGTTGTGTCTTCTTAAACTGCTGATTGAAACACCACTTGGTTTTCACAGAATCATAGAACTCTTCAGGTTGGAAAAGGCCTCCAAGAACATCAAGTCCAACCCTTACCACAGCACCACTGAGCTCACCATGAACTCAAGTGCCACATCCACATGCTTTTTGAACATTTCCAGGGATGGTGATTCCAATGCCTGACCTCACTTTCAGCAAAGAATTTGTCCCTAATATCTCATTCTAATCTAAACCTCCCCGACACAACTTGAGGCCATTTCCTCTCATCCTTTTGTAGTGACCTTGCCCTGCAGAGTATGACCTTCATGGCAGCACTCAATGAACACAAGGTTTTCCACTCAGAGCACAAAAGTGAATTTCAGACTTATTTTACCATGAAGTTTGCTTGGAAAGCTCTGAGCTTGCCTCATGGCACCCTTTGTAATTCATGTCACAACTCAGATCTGCATTATTAACGATAACATTTTGCATTACAGAGCATTCTCCAGACAAGGATCTCAGCACACTTCCTATCTATTATTAAAACCTTTCAACATTCCTGCAGAGTGAACTTGACATCATTTAAGAGATGGAAAAACTGGAATACAGAGAGGAAAAAGGCCAAAAATGTGTGGATGGGCAGTTTTCCTTGGTGGGGGGGAGGGCAGGAAGAAATATGTTTGAAAATTCTCAGGCTTCACAAGAGTAATAAAGCTGTTTAGCCAACTTTGATCATCACAGATGTGCCCAGAGATAATACTACCTGACACAGTCAACAGCAATCCCCAAATAGCAATGAGATTATTAATATTTTTTTGTTTTATTAACACCAAGTGTACATGCAATTATCTGTGGCATGTGCTTATATTTACTCTATGGTAATTCATACAAATTTGATATTCCTAACAGCCAAATTTCAACAAAACCTTGTCAAAGGTGACTTGTGACAGTTCTCTGTTCTAGCCTTGCAGGGTGTTTGCCATGTTTAATTGGCCTTCAGTGCCTCCTTACCCCTGTCAACATTAATTCACATTTGGGAGAGTGGCAGCAGAGAATAAATGCACCGGAGTGGCCTGAAAGAGCTTCCTATTTTCAGGACAACATTGTTTTCAGTGGAGTCATTGACAGATTCCTTTGGGATGCTTCAGTGTAGGTGAGTAAGTCATTCAAGGAACACAGATCAATGCCCCAGGTACAGATTGGCTGTTTGGTTGTTTCAGGTTGTAAGAAAATCAAATTTTTCCTACTTTGTGACTCAAGTTTGTGATGTGGAGTGCAAAAAAGGGTGGTTTATTTTGAAAGCACTCTCAGGTTTTTCAAGAAAAGAAAGAAAACTACATTTCTTGACTTACAACTGAGATCAAAGACGTTTAATATGCTTTATGTCGCCTAAAATATAAACCTTTCTTGGGGTACTCTGTAATAAGTACTCTGATGTGAGTAAAAGAAAATTAATCTGGCTTCAACTTTACTGCAAACCCACCGAGCTGCCCAACAGACCGATTGCTGCAGGTAAGCTGTAGCACTGCGGTTCCATGCTGCAGTTCTGCCACCTACAGGCACTGAGAGCAGCTTTACAAGGGCTTTTCCTGCCAAACTTTCTACGTACATTTTTGGTCTGCTGAGCGAACACCCCACAGTGATCAACCCTGACCTTCGACACATAAAGATATTTTGTTCCACTTACGAAGAATTGAGACAAGTATTTAACTCATCTGGCTCACTAACTGAGCTTGCTTCTTCCCTATCTTTTACATGCTGTGGCTATGAAGCAAGGAGCCTACTGAAAGTGACTTTATCAATGACTTCTGTAATGGGTGGCAAGTGCTAGAGCAAAGCCAGGAAGAGCTCCAGCCTCCACCAAAGCCCAGCAGCTTTGGGGGTGATATACAGACAGATGCCCCCAATACCACGTGTGCCCAAAATAAGCACTGCAATGAATAATGATGGTGTAATCACTTTGAGGGGATTAGAAAATGGGCTTGAAAAGCCTCTTTTTATGCAAAGTGAGGGAGATGGAATTTTTCTAACAGAGATGACAGTACCTCCAGTAAAACTGCTCAGTCTCACACCTCTGTCTTGGGAAAGGAGCTGTTTTCAAAGTTGGGGTGAAGTGCCACACAGAGGATTCCTGTCCAGATCTCCCATAGCTGGGCTCTCCCAAAGTTCTTCTGAGAATCCTGGCCACTGCACTGGTTCTGTTCACGTCCCCACAACAGAGATGATCTCAGGCTGCAGTCTTGCAGCTGCCATCTCTAGTCTCCTAGGAGCTTAATTTCCTGAGAATTAAGTCTGAACACAAACAAGATAATTAAAATAAGTTCTCTCATCCCTCTTTCCTCACCCCAAGGGACATTTTAGAGTGTATACTATTTACCAGTTGCAAAACAGTCTTTGTTCAATAGAGATACTTGCTTCCCCTTTAAAGGCATTTCAGTATTAAAAGCGGCCTGTGAGAAAGATGGGGACAGAATTTTAGCAGGGCCTGTTGGAAGGGGTGATGGTTTTAAATTGAAAGAGAGCTTGTATTAGATGTAAGGATACAAGGCTGCTCTGGTTTTTGGATGGCTGAGATGTGCCACAGCCCAGAGGAGAAGGGACAGCTCTGACACTGTGAAGGTTTGTACCACAGCTTTGTCAGCTGGGAAATAATACTAAGGGGTTTCAGCAGAGTACCTAATTCTGAGCAGAGTTTGACTCATGGTGGGCTTGTTTGTTGGATGTAGGTGCCTGGAGATGTGCAGGGCTCCAGTCAGACTGGGGCTGGATGTTTCTCCTGTTCCTGGGTCAGAAAAATAGCTTTCACAAAGGTGTACCAGTTCAAATTTCCTTGCATCCTGAATCCAGGCTTCTGCTTACTCTTTTTATTTAGAGGGGGTTTGTTGCCCCATCTATCAGCTCACTCAAGTTCAGTGAAGCCTCTAAACTTCCCATTAAATAAGGACAATTCCCAAAATGATAGGAAGAACACAGGAAGACAAGGTCTTTCCACTCCTCAGCAAACACCACTTGCCACCACAAATCTCTGCCAAGGCATTTCTTGCCTGCTACCACTCAGCTTTGCTTACAGCTGGCAGAACATTAACTGCTTTAGTTAAAATAAGCAGAACTTCTGTGTGTCCATACGGACAAGTCTGTGGCATAACAATAACTGGAAAATAACCGTGGATGTGCTTAGCTGTGCAGGAGTTGCTTCCAGTGTGGCCACAAGCGCTTTTTAATGCACAGATTACACATTCTGGTTTGGGTTCTAAACACCAGTATATTGTCATAAATGGTAACTGGTAACAGGATTTGGGGAAAGCACAGGAAAAATATTCTTGGTTTATGTACTGGGTCTTCCATTTTTCTTTAGTCTCTCATTTTCCATGTCTCTTCCCAGACTCCCTTCACCTTTTCCTTTGCCAAAAGCATCACTTTTATCACCCCTTTCTTCTATATTACCTTGTTCCAGTCCCCACAGGTCTCTCCTGTTCGCTGCTGCCCTTTTTCCTCTTTTCATTCCTCCACTTACTAGAGAAGACAGAAAGGAGATTTGGACAAACTTCAAAGGTACTGTTTCCAGCTGTATAAGCTTTGCTTTTGTCATACTGCCATCACCTCGCAAGCACGGACTGCTGGCATCTGCGCTCCAGCCTTTGGTCACCTTCAGCAAGCTCAGGTACCCAAAGGAAAATTATCACATGACTTAGAAACCATGGGATCTGTTCTGGGAGACAAAATCCCCTTGCAATTCTGAGTGACACCTTTTACCTCTGTGTGATCTTGGTCCATTCCTTTAACCTTCAATATACCATGACTAAAGCAGGATAAGGATATTCTTTGCTTCATGATGATGCAGTGAGATGTCCCAGAGGGGCACTTAGACTCCCTATGGAAATAAGATGCAAATGAGCAGCCAAACCTACACAAGCGCTGTCATTTGCACAGTGCAAGGTTACAAAAGTGAGGCGCCTGTCCTGTGATAACTTTGCAGTCCCTTTTATGGGGCCACACAAAATCTGAGGAGCCTTCGGCACAACAGCTCTGGCCAGGATGAAGTTCTGTGTGAATGATGTTGATTTCCTCAGGCATGGTTAGAGATAATTTTCTTTTTCTTCCCTGTCCTGTGGCATTGAGGATGGATTTCTCCATCAGCAGTGCAGCATTATGAAACACTGAGCTTTGCTTTCAGACATTGGTCATGCCTCATTAGATGATACCAAACCAGTGCTTCAGCCCGACCTGCAGCGCTAGATACAGAGATATTTCTGTAATACAGAAAGGTTGGACATCAGGAGGAATTTCTTCACAGAAAGGATTAGACATTGGAATGGGCTGCCCAGGGTGGTGGGGAATTCACCGTCCCTGCAGATGTTTAAGGAAAGCCTGGATTCAGTGCCATGATCTCGTTGAGAGGGTGGTGTTGGGTCATAGGTTGGACTCGATGATCTCAAAGGTCTTTTCCAACCTCATCGATTCTGGGACTTACGATGCCCCCATGCACTTCACTGCCAGCAATTGAGCAGCGAGAGGCGCCACGAGCATAAACCACACGCACAGCTGCTGCTTTCTCCAATTTAATATCGGTTTTCTATTTTAATTTCTCTATTTTCTCCCCGTCTGGCAGTCCCGGGTTAAACAAACCCTCACGAACCCTCCCCCCCCCCCAGGGCCGCTTCCCGCCAAAACCCCCCCGCGTCGCGGCAAGAGTCTGCCCCCGTTGCTATGCGCGATGACGCCTCTCACTCTGCTTTTTCTCATTGGCTGTCCAGCCGGTGACGGCACAGCGCGGCGCGGGATTGGCTGGGAGCGGGCGCGCGGGGCACGTCGGGGCGGGAGGGGTTGATGGCGGCTATCGGGGTCCACCTGGGCGCCACCTGTGCCTGCGCCGCCGTGTACAAGGTGAGGGGCAGGGGCCGCGCGGCGCTCCTGGCTCGAAGCTCTCTGCCG
>VZTX01018083.1:0-55656 GCA_013400915.1 Pardalotus punctatus | reverse complement strand
CGGGGCTCTCTCCCCGCTCGGGGCTCTCTGCCGCTCGGAGCTCTCTGCCGCTCGGAGCGGCCCCCTCGGCGGGGAAGCCCCTAGGGGCGCCTTACGGCTGTGCCTCTCACTCTCTCCCCCCAGGATGGCCGCGCCGACGTGGTCGCCAACGACGCCGGGGACAGGGTCACTCCCGCGGTCGTGGCGTTCTCGGAGAGCGAGGAGGTGAGGCTGCGCCTCGTCGGGGTGGTGTGGGGAAGAGGAAGGGAGGGGACTCTGCTATTCAGTTTTTCTCTTTTTTTCCTTTATTTTTCATTCAGGTTGTTGGCTTAGCTGCGAAGCAAAGTAGGATAAGAAATATTTCAAACACTGTAGTGAAAGTAAAGCAGATCCTTGGGCGAAGGTAAGAGAACAGGCGTGAAAGAGGCGGTGAGAAGTTTAATTTTCCCTATTAAAACTGGTCAGCGCTAGAGTTCGACTTCTCAACACTAATACTGAAGGCATTTTAACGTAGTGTGATAGTAGCTAAGTTAATCTGGCAGTGAAAGGAGAGTGTCATCTGTTTTAAAAAAATCATTCTATTATCATGGAGTCACAGAGTCTTTTGGTTTGGAAGGAACTTTAATGATCATTGTGTTACCCCCCTGCCGTAGGCAGGGACACCTTCCCCTAGACTGGGTTGCTATTAGGAACTTCTTACCCTACATTTCATTCCTGCAGTAAAGAGATGCTCCTGAAAATAGAAAAGTAGGAAAGAAAAATAGTATTTTATGTCTGAATTTGACTGTGAAAATCTAATTGTGAAATTTAGTAACAAGTTGCATATATGCTTTTCATATATGGTTAAATTTCTTGACTAAAATATCTTGTTACCTGGTTGTTTTCCTGTGTGTTATGTCCATTGTGGTTTTGTTTCAATGAAACTCTGTGTTCCTTTTATTGCAATAGTAAAACTATTGACTAGTGCCGGTTGTGATTCCTCTCTTAGTGGAGCTGTGATAATTTGCAATTACAATGGCAATTATAGTGATACTAGAACTAAACCTCTTGGGTTGGATTTAACATCAGAGATGAGACAAAGCTTTTTAGTAATGATCCAGCTGTATGCTGTAGCCCTTTCATTGACAGGAGCTGACAAGATGTTGTCCATTCTAATATATTTTTCAGCACTTTTCAGATGCAGAATTTGACTGAAATCTTGTATAATGGTCACAGGGGATAGCAGGTTAAAACAGTGTTAAAACTACTAGGTATTTTTTCAATTGTAAGTTTGGGGAAAGTAGAATGAAAGATGCCAGCAGTCAGAACTGTTGGGTTTTTTTTTCTGCTCTAAAAATATATCTGTAGAATGGAAACAGGAATTTTTGGTTCAAGTATAGCTTGATGTGTTGGAGATGTTGTAAGGAATATCAGCAAGATGAATTTGGGCAATTACCCTTGAACATGTGATTTAGTTTGTCATTTTGAATTTTTCTGGACAGCTCTGGTGACCCACAGGCAAAGAAATATATTGCAGAAAGCAAGTGCTCTGTGAGTATGATGATTTGTATAATTTTAGGCTTTTCTTGTCATTGTTTGTGCCCCACCATGTCTGTGTTCTGTAGTGATCAGCTCTCATCGTATGAGGTCCCTCTTCTGCTATGTGGAATGTTTCTGTTTTTATCCAGTAGATAACCATGTTCTGAGATCTGGCAGCATAATATAGTTCCAACAGAAAAATTTTTGTCTCTTGGCCATTCTCCAAAGGGATGAATTTTAATATATTTGTGTAGTAGCATGGTGGTTTTTCTTAGTGCTGGTAGGAGGTGCTCAGGCCACAGCACCTTATGATAAAGATGTTTGCTGCTTGATTTAATGTCAGTATTTAATTTGCGTAATACTGCGCTTGTTACTAGAAAATTTTGCAAAACAGGAGAGAAATTGTCCTGGAAAATACATCTGTAATAAAGGAGCAATATTTTCTCTGTGTTTTGATTGATGTTATTGATGTGATTTTTTTTTTTTAAAATAGATAGGGTTTTTCTTACGGAATAAACCCAGTGTGGTTTTGTTCTAAATGATGCTTTTGTACTAAGGAAAACTTAATAGAAAAGGGAAGCCTGGACTCTTTATCCCTTGAATGTCACTGTTGTGTCTGTCAGATGCTACAGGTCTTTTTGTGATCTTTGATAAGCATCTTGAAAACATTTATTCCCTTGTAGTGGAGTACTAGTGCAGAGAATATTTACACAGTCCAGTGCTTTTTACTTGAAACAGAACCTAAATTAGGTTTTGTTATCAACCAAATTACTGTCTGACAAAGATGTGTTGGTTTTGCTTACAGGTAATTGAGAAGAATGGAAAACTTCAGTATGAAATAGATAACAAGCTCATTAACCCAGAAGATGTGGCAAAACTAATTTTTAGTAAAATGAAAGGTATATAATCACTAAATTTATAACATGTTTTAGCTTTTTAAGTGGTCCTTGTAATTTTAAGATGTCTTTTTCTTTCTTTTACTCAACATGTTCTGCCTTGTTTATAAACAGAGACTGCCCAGTCTGCATTGGGTTCAGATGTAAACGATGTTGTTGTCACTGTACCGTTTGATTTTGGAGAGAATCAGAAAAATGCCCTTGGGTAAGAGCATTAAGGTTTTTCTGTTTTATGTGCCTAAAGCAGAAGGGCTGGAAGATCAGCAGTGGGAATTCTGCTGCTGGACTTCAGCTTGTGACTGTCAGTCAAGATTTTGGGATGTTATTTAAGCTGGGAAAACATGAAAGTAAGAGATTACATCCTGAGTTCAGAAACTTTCAATAGAATTTGGTGGTGTAACCGAGAAGAAATTTTGAATCACTAAAGTGAGGGAAATTTCAATTTCATGAAGGATCGAACCTCATTTCAGATTAGGATCTTCAGTGTCCCCTTTAAAATGCAAATTCTGACCCTCCTCCATAGTTTCTGCTACTTGCCCTTCATACTCCCCAAACCAAGTGGTATTACCTGACCTATTGAGGTCTGTTTTGTCAGAGTGCAGATATGGAATACATACCAGATTTCTACTTAAAAATTCTATTTGGAAACATTTCTGCTGTAAGAGTTCCTCCATATGAAAACATAATCATGCATAAAGCTGAGCATAAATGGCAGCATCTGTTTCTGCTTCCTAATACGTAGAAGCCCTTAAGTTTAACTGTCATTAAATAAATAAAGCACACCTAAACAGTAAGAAAACAGTGAACTGGGGATTTGCAGTGTCTATAATGAAGCATTCTATTGCTCTGGTATAACTTCAAAGTGGAGGAAACAAGTTGGAAGGTAGTCCCAGGGTCACTGAAGTTCCAAGAAAACCCATAGGTAAATGTTACAAGTGAGGCACAGTAAGTTCATTTTGAAGTAAATCAGTATTCCTAGTGTGTTACCTGTTGAAATAATGTATTAACAATTTTTAATACCACACCTGAAGATAAGTTACTAAGTTTGATTTAGGGTGGGGTTTTCAGTCTTGTAATCGAGGGGTGTTTTGCAGTGTTCATGGGCTATATAGACTGATAGTGTTTTCTTTGACAATGAGCAGATCCAATTACCTGAAAAATACAGTAGCAACTGATCTTCTTGGTACTTTTCTTTTCCAGTTACTCAGCTTTGTTAATACCATGCTGTAAACAAGGTCTGATGAGGTGGTACATGTAGTTCAGGTGAAATCTTAATAGTGTGTGACTATGGTGGGATCATTAAAGTGAAATGAAATGCTGTTACGGCTCATTGCAGGGAAGCAGCTGCAGCTGCTGGATTCAATGTTATGAGATTAATTCATGAACCATCTGCAGCTCTCCTTGCTTATGGAATTGGCCAAGATTCACCCACTGGGAAAAGGTAAAATCCTAATATTTTGCTTCTTCTCAAGCTGCTGTACTTGTACTTAGAAATCTTAAATGAGGAAATGCTGCATTGCCTTAGCATGAGGCTTGTTTTGCTTTTATCTCTCAATAAAGTGAATAAACATTTAGAAGTTGTAATTCTGAAGTGTTTTAAATCCCTTTGTTTTGGTTTTTGTATTTTGAGAATTCTTTCAAGTTTTGTCCCCGGTTTGTGACTTACTCTTTAATGAGCTGGTTGGCTTGAAGAAAAATGCATTCCTTTTTAAACGTATTTTGGCATAGCTGTCTTTAATTGTGGGAGATGGGATCACTTTACATACACTGGAGGAACTAAAGCAGAGCTCCTACATTCAGTAGGTGCGTTTGGTTTTCTTTATGCGCATTCAGATTATTCACAAGTGTTTGAAAATAGCAAAGTCAGTGTTAACTTCTTTGTTGTTCTGGGTGTTTTTTACTGTTCTCAAATACTTCTTGCCTGATTAAAACCTGCAGTATATTATTCGGTGGTAGTTTTGGTGTCTTTATAGACAATGTGTCAAAATTAATGTGACTTTTGATGGCTTATTAATGCTACTTTCAAATTTTTTATAATGTGGCAGCAACGTGCTGGTTTATAAACTTGGTGGAACATCACTTTCTATCACAGTCATAGAAGTAAATAGTGGAATATATCGTGTGCTTGCTACAAACACAGATGACAGCATTGGTGGAGTTTGCTTCACAGAAGCTCTAGCACAACACTTAGCTTCTGAATTTCAGAGGTAAGATTTGAATTCCAAGCATGTTGCTGTTAGGACAGGAACTTCATTATCTGGTGCTTGCTTTAAAGAAATGCTAAATCTAGCAGACTGTCTGTGAGTGAAATGGTTCAAGGTGATGTTGAAGGAACAATCAGATGTTTGAGGCCAAGGAGGAAGACTGGGAAATTCTTGCATTTGTGTGGATATTTCCTGAAGTTGGTGTTGAACTATAAGGACTCGCCTATGAGCTCTGCTATGTCTGGAGTGATGTGTGCAAACTTTCAGTAGTGACACTGTAGTTAATACTAAAATGTTTACAAAAATGTGTTCGAGAGCTCTAACCTGTTTTTCCTTTCAGAAGGAGTTACCAGTCAAATTTCTGCCTCTCTAAACTTGTTTTCTTTTTTTTTTAATTTTTCTTAATGAATACAGGTCTTGTAAACATGATATTAGAGGAAATCCCAGAGCCATGATGAAGTTAATGAACAGTGCTGATATTGCAAAACACTCTTTATCAACCCTGGGAAGTGCAAACTGTTTTGTAGATTCATTGTATGATGGATTAGATTTTGATTGCAATGTGTCCAGGTAAGGCAGATCTTGAAGCTACTGAAGTCCTTGTAGGTGGTATTATGGAGGTTCAGTAAGCTTTGATTTCTGGTGGTGTTTATTTTAGAGAAGGAAGGAAGATGGTAGGCAAATTTGCTGTTTCATATTGATGGTTCTGTTATGCCCCAAACTGTAGCGGACAGGGCAGTCACACTGACAGTGTTGCCTGAATGGTTAGAGAATAAAGAACAAAAAGGCAAAGGAGACCCCATCTTTGTTGTCTGGCTGTTGATGGGAGGGGAGTAGATACTGTAATGATATAATTAATAAGGGCTGTTTCCTCCTCTTTATTGTTTTTGTTGTACTTTCCTTAAAAGACGGCTTGTGGACTCTTCATCTAAATGAGATCCAGAATGGTGGGAGTCCTGGGAGTCTTGATGTTGACTCTTGGTGACAGCTGGAGTAGAAAGATGTCTTCTGTCTCTTTGTTCATACTGCTCTGTCATACTCAGTCTCTTTTCCCTTGGGATGATCTCTTACCAAGATTTTTAGCTCACTTTCATTGCTCTTGCAGACAGCAGCAGCAGCTTTAGCAAAATGAAACAGACTTTTCCTTTCCAGAGCTCCAGTGCTCTAAAATGAGGCACAGCATGTTTGCAAGTGTGATAATCAATACTGTATACCTTGGGTCAGCTCACTTTTGGATAAGGATGCCAGTCATGTGGATCAAGTGTTGCAGACTTTGATTAATTGTATTTGTGCAGAGTAGGACTTTCTCTGCAGGCTTGAAAGAGACAAAAGCAAGCGCAACTTTGTCTTTTAATTTGCTTAACCTACTCCCTGTGTGCAAATCAGGATGCACCTTGATTTGCCTCTTAAAATTGAGTCTTTGTATCCTTTTTAAAGATTAAGCAGTTCCAGGACTTTTGTTTATTTTTTCTCATGAGTCAAGGCAGCAATACTGGGTGTTGTCAAGACAACAATACTGTTTGTTCTCTAGAGTACACAGAAGAAGAATGAATGTGCATTCCATGTAGGTGTTAATGATGGAATTAATAGCACAGACACTTCCACAACAACAAAATCACTTGAAGATTAATAATGGGAAAATACTATATTTTTTTTAATGCTGTAGTACCAGCTGGAGAACTGAAGTATATTCTAAGAATTACTGTTCTTCCATTTCGATGTTTGTCTCTAATGGATGAGATAACCCTTTTTGAGTGTATTTTTCTTTTCTCTTCTAGGGCCAGGTTTGAACTTATCTGTTCTTCACTTTTTAGTAAATGTATAGAAGCAATTAAAAAGCTCTTGCAGCAAGTTGGATTTACAGCAGATGATATTAATAAGGTAATAATAGAAATCATTTGTCCGTAGGATGCTTCATAATTCCAGAAGAACAATACTTATTGTGTCTGTTTTTCTTGCAGACTGAGATTTTCATTATATGTGTTAGGATTTTTAACTGGTATCCAACAGTCCATAGACTCAAGATCTTTAGGACTTCTATATTTGCTTTCATTTCAGTTATTTGAAGTTAAGTATAAGGTAGAGTCAGATTCAGCTGTGTATTTTTACTGCTGCATATTGAATAGTTGGGGAGGATTTACCTCCCTTCAATGCATTTGTGTAACTGCCCAGATTCAAGCTGAGGAGTACCTTCCTTAAGTTCAGTCTGTGGACTTTGTTCTGCCTTCACTGAACTTCGGGTGGGGTTTGCTGACTCTTCTGAAGAAAGGCCAAGCTTTGACTTAAAATTCAACAAATTGCTTGGTGTCCACTTGGTGTCTGTGCTCCTCCTTGCTGATTTAAAAGCCTCATGAGATGCCAAACCAGAGAGTGCTTTACTCCCAAAGATGGTGAGCAAGGGTACAATTAATAGTTTAATTCAGATCTCTCCTGCCTTGGTGTAAGAGAGGAAATTCATCTTGCCCCCTTTGTACCTCTGCATGGCAAATGGTACTGCATTCATTGCTGGTGGAATTGGCTCATCAGTTCTGCAGCTAGAGCTGCCTGGTGCTTTCAGTGACACTTGATGCTATTTCAGACTCTTAGTGTTTGCTGTGTCACATCTCAGTTTCACTGGGGGATAATGAAGTATCCCAAGCCACTGTTCAAAGAATGGCTGTTGTTTTCTGGTGGCAGTGGTTTTTAGGTGGTCTTTTAGGCTCTCAGGCTTTAATGCTTTGAATGAAGAGCAGCTGAACACTTTAAAAGTAAAAATAAATAACTTAAGAGTAGTAAATTAGGTTTATGTTTTACATGAGGAAAATTGGGAATTAGCTTTGTTTCCAGATCTGGATGATTTCAACAAAGTCACTATAGTAAGACTTGGACTTATGGATAAAACCTGACTTGCTCCTTCCTACAGGTGCATGATGGAAGGGTGAGTGGCAAGCAGCACAAGTTACAACATGGGGAAATTTTAGGTTCCAAGAAAGAAATTTGTAGTGTGAGGGAAATCAAATGTTGAATTAAGCACCTACAGAGTCTGTGAAATATGTATCTGTAGAGGAAAGGTCCTGAGCAGCCTGTTGTAACTGTACCTGTTCTGGCCAGGAGGTTGGACTAGATCACCTCTGGAAGTCCCTTTCAATGTGATGTTCTTTTTGTGATGAATTTCTCAATTTTTAAAGTGTTCCTTTATATCGCTGATTCTGGCTATGAGACACACTTTTTCAAGACATCATATTTCCTTTAATTTCAAATGCAAAAGTATCATAAGTTAACCAAAGACTGCATCAATTTTTGTTTTAATAACTGCAGATGATGATAAAATATCCCAGAGCAGTTTGTATTTCTGTATCGCAGGGTGTGACCTGTCTGTTTCATCTAATAGAATAAAGATTTTAAATCACTATGACATGTTTTCCAGGTTGTTCTTTGTGGTGGGTCTGCTCGAATCCCAAAGCTACAGCAGCTGATCAAAGATATTTTCCCAACCGTGGAATTACTGAATTCAATTCCTCCAGATGAGGTTATTCCCATTGGTGCAGCCATAGAGGCAGGAATTCTGCTAGGGAAAGAGAATACCTTGTTAGAAGAAGATGCACTCATTGAATGTTCTGCCAAAGATATTCTTCTTAAGGTAAGGCTAAAATCAGAATATTAGAAAATTTTACTGCTGCAGTGAATATATAGTACTAATTATGTATGATTGGTATTAGAGAAACAGCATTGTTTTATTATTACTTCTGCAGATTTGCTGTAGATTGGCAGTACATGGTAATGTAGGTTTATTGACAAAAAATTGACAGGAATGACTGATTTTAAGGGGAGATCGTTTGTATCTTTCCTATGTTGCAATAGCTGGACTTCCTCTTTATAGGAATGTCAGGTTGTTCTGCTTGCTGTGATGATAAATGTGAGAGAGGGAATGAATCTTGAATTTCTTTTCTTGTGGAGCATCATTTTAACACTTCCAGCTCAGTGAAGCACTTAAACAAAGACATGAACTCTATTCCTTTTTATTTTTCTTTAAGGGAGTAGACGAGTCAGGGGCTGACAAATTCACAGTGCTATTTCCATCAGGGACACCACTGCCAGCTCGAAGGCAGCACACCCTTCATGCTCCAGGAAATACTTCTTCTGTGTGCCTTGAGCTGTACGAGTCATTGGGGAAAAGTCCCATGAACGAAGAAGATAAATTTGCACAGGTGAGTATGCACACACTTGTGTGCACTTTTAACAGCAACTGCCTGAAAATCAGTTGGACCTGGAAAAAAAATGGTAACCAATCCCACCACTGCCAAAACTTGTTAGAAAATTATAATGGCATGCATCTCTTTGGCATTGGTCTTTATTCATTCTTCTGTACATGCATAGTATTCAAGCACTTTGTAAAGTAACTGAAGTTTCCCTTTTGAATTCCTAAATGGCTGACAGGATTTGACATTTGTAGTGAGTTGTTGTGTAAGTAAGTTGACTATTGTAGTAAGATCACCTGGGATGAGAGATCTTTACCAGTCATTCCAGTAGTGCACAGATGCTCCAACATTTTAAAAATAAAACTGATGGAGAAAATTACATAGCTAGTGTGTTGATTACTTTTTTTATCTTCCTAAAGTGGACACAATCTTGGTATTAAATATTCACTTTATCACAGTGGTGAGATTAAATGATTCTATCAAGTGAGGATTTAAATTGTTTAGGAATCAGCCTACAGAGAGAGCACAGCTTTTTTGAAACAGTGATGATCTGCTTTCCTTGGAAAACATTAGGGAAGGGTCAGATGTGTCTGAAATTTGATGGAATATTTAAGAATATTATTCCACCTTAGTTCTGCCCAAATATCTTTAAGGGGATAAGGAATGGATGTTACCTAATAATTACAGTGTGGGTCCTAAGTAAATGACACTGTGGGAGGGATAGGTCCTCCAGTTATCTTGGTGGTAGATCCTGAACCAAACCACAGAAACGATAGTGCAAATAGCTAAAAATAATTGAATCTGCACATCTTACCTCTTGTCATTTCCCTTGAACTGCTGTGCATCTGTGCATGAACTTGGAGAACTTGATTATAATTTATTTTTTTTTTAAACTAGATTGTACTCCAGGATTTAGATAAAAAGGAGGATGGCCTACATGATATACTGACTGTTCTCACTATGAAAAGGTACCCAAAATACTTGTTCTGCTGTTTACCCTGCTATGTCACTTCTGACAAGCAGTCTTTGCTCCTGTCTCAGAGTATTTAATTTTGTATTGAGAAGTTTCAGCATTTCACTTGTCACAGGGCTGTACAATCCTAGCAGGGGTAAATTCTGTAGAAATGTGGGTTTTTTGCAGTACCTTTGGTGCTGTCATTGTTTGACTCCTAAAGAAAGAAAGCTTAATACAATTGTGCATGTTATTTTTAGCAACTTCAGAACTGTTGGTCAGTTTAGCTATGCTTGAGAGCAGTCAGGATCTCAAACTTCCTGTGGAAGTGGGTTGAGTAGTTTCACTGAATGCCCACACTCTTGGGAAAAACTGAAGCAGATTTTGTCTTTTTTATTTGTGAAGGATTATAGTTTACAGTGGCTCTGTCCTTTCAGAGGCAGGGTTGTTAAGCAGAGAAACAGTTCCACAGAAAATTTCCACTTGGTATTTAAGTTCAAAATGCTTCATTTTCTTATGTTAGCTGTCAGGTGTATTAATGCCTGTTAATAGACATCACCTAAAATGCCTTTTTTGTCATACAGAGATTTACACTTAGCACTGATAAGGAAAGCAACTTGGGGATTATAGATACAACTCTGTCGTGCAGAAAAACAGCATTATTTTGAAGGAGGTTTAAGTAATATTTAGGTGAAAAAGGAAGAGAAAGTTTACTATTTCTACCTAAATATTTTGTGTGACTGTATGCCTAGCTAAAGTAAGACTCAATATTGTTTCTTAATTGTTGGATTTTGAAAATTAAGTCTTCCTTGTTGAAGGAGATCCTTGGAATTTAAAGACTACTTACACTTGAAAAATCAGGGTGTCATACTACAACAAGACATGCTTATCAATCCATTGCTGTTACTCAGTTCCCACAGTGAATATTTTGAATAATACTACTACATATTCTATTTACAAACCTGCACTAAATAAATTCAATTGCAGTATTTAAATGTGTTCCTGGATCTATTCCAGCAGATATAGAGAAGATAGATGCTTTAAGGGCAAGAAGTGCATATATAAACACTCACTAAATTAAACTTTATTTCATAAACCAGTTTTATCTGTGTTGAAGCATGTTTGTCCCTGGATATTTTGGTGCTGATCTTTCTTCCTTTCATCTATGTGAAGACTATTGTTTATCAACTCTGGAACATGCAGTAACATAGTAAGTGTTGTGTTGATAATCCTAAACATACCCCTCTCTTTTATCTAGGGATGGGTCCTTGCACGTTACCTGCACGGATCAAGATACTGGAAAGTGTGAAATCATCACTGTTGAAGTGGCATCATAGTCCATTTTGAAAGGCAACATTTCTCTGAGTTAATTTTTGTCTCTTACTGGCTTTTCTGCTAAAGCAGTGGCTCTGTGGGATGTCTCTGATGATTCTTAGAGGACTGTAATAAACTAAAATGTTAATTTGCCATCAAGTCTGTTTGGAGTGTGGTGCAAAACGTTAGTCAAGACATGTGGACAGCAGATCATTGAATTATCAGTACTTGATTTAAAAAATGCAAAGCACAAATGCTTGTGCCTGTGGTTCAGCAACAAGCATATTACATGGTCTGAAGATTTGTCCTTGACTAATCGGGTCTTGTACCCTTTTCAGGCAGTGAATCTGTGGCTTCAGCAGCATAGCTTTGAATCAGCAAGAACCTAGATGGTGAAAATCCACTCTTTGGTAATTGTGCTGGAATCCTATCTGGTCTTGATATTGCCCAAAACAGTGAAGGTGGAGCCCATTTGTGCTGGCCCCTTGAGCAGGTTAATATTTTTCAGGAGTTTTTTTCTGTAAAATGGTTTTGTGATATTACCTGAGGAATGTAAGACTTAAATGTGCTTATTTATGTATTATTAAAATACATTTTTCATGCAGATCCTGGCAATCTCCATTCTGAATGAAACTGTTGTAATATGTAGGTTGTACATTTGTCTGGGTATAAGCTGGCAGGTTTTTTTCAGTAACAAGATGCAGCTGTCAAGTATGGTTATGGGATTTGATGGTTTCAGCCTCAAGTGCAGTTACGGTGCAATAGTTCAGTGCTTACAACAGTGTGTTACCTTGTAAAATACTGAAAGTGTCACAATAGAGCCTCAAAAAACAGAAAATGGAGCAAGCAAAAGATACCTGTCTGGATTTGAAGAGAGCTGTATTCCATTACTTGAGGTTTGAAGCGAACTTGAAAACCTCTTCTACAACCACCTGAAAGTAGGTTGGGGCTGGAGGGGTCGGCTCTTTCTCCCAGGAAACCACTGGCAGGATCAGAGGGCTCTTGGGCTGGGACAGGGGAAGTTGGGTTGGACAGCTGGAGGAATTTCTTCGCATTAAAGGTAATTAGGCATTGGAATGGGCTGCTCAGAGAGGTGGTGGAGTTAAACACCTCCGGGGACGCTAATGAAAGCCTGGAGGGTGGCATTCAGTGCCATGGTCTTGGTTGACAAGGTGGTATTTTGTCGAAAGTTGGACTTGATCTCAGAGGCCTTTTCTAAACTAATCGATTGTGTGATTCTGTGAAAGATACATTAAGAGGAAACACCTCATCTGAGGAGGGAGCTGTGACAACGCTGTAACTTTTATTTTTACTTTTTTTTTTTTTAACAAGAAGTACCTCGACTACTCCGCAGTTCTTCCTTTCAGCTCCGCATCTGAGGGGCCGGGGAGAAAGCTGCCTCGTGCTTCCCCCGCCTTCCCCCAGGCACCGCAGTGCTCTAACAGAACAAAGAGAAAAGGCTTTAAATCCGTCCCTTTCCATTCCACCCGCCCTCCCCTCCGTTCCCGGCCCGTCCCGCCCGGAGCCCCTCAGGGCACAGGCGGAAGGGGGGGCGCGGGCGGAGCCGCGCGCGCGCCGGGGCCGCCCTCTCCGCCCCGCCCTTTTCCTGCCGGGGGCGGAGCCGGCGCGGCCCGCCCCAACATGGAGGGCTGGCGAGGAGGTGAGGGGGCAGCGGGCTGGGGACGGGGCCGCCCGGGACTCTGTCCGCCCCCGGGCTCTGCCCTCCCTGCTCCGGGCGCTGGGGGGCCGGGAGGGTGGAAGGACAGGCGCGAAGGTTCCCGTTCCTTCCCGGCGCTGGGAGCCGCTACCGGTCTATGTCGCCCGGCTCCGTCAGGACCGTTCCCACCGCCCCTGCCCACAGACCCCCGGCGGGGAGGGAAGGGCTGGAGGTCCTGCCCCCTTCCCTGAGGATCCTGCTCGCTGCCGCAGGGGAGCTGTGGGAGGAGGGCGGGAGGCGCCTGGGGTAAACCTGGAACGGGGGTGGGATACGGGGAGAGGCGCTGGATCCCGATGCGGCCGCGGGAAAGGCGCTGCCGCCCCCTTCCGCGCTCCTGCGCTGTGAACTGCGCTGGGGGCCGGGGCGGGAGAGCCCCGCGGAGCCCCGGGGGGAGGCGGGCACGGCCGCGCAGCCGGCGGCTCCTGCTCTGGACTTCATCCAGCCCCTTGATCCCTGTGTTTCCCGGCCGCTGCCGCCCTGCGGAGTGTCTTGTCCCTCTAAATCTGCCTGGCTGACACGGCATCCGCGCTCCTTCTCGATGAGGGCTGTGGGTCTCTGTTTCCTAGTCCAGTCACCATGGCTGCGTCGCAAGTGCTCAGTTGCGCTTGACTACAGAAATTTGGCGGTCTTATTAAAGAATGGAGGTTTCCTGCTTGCTGTAGTTCAGTTATGCGATACTGTAAACTGTAGAAAAATTGCTCGGTGCTTAGTGTAGCTTTCACCTGTAGAAGTCTTTGCCCTCCAAAATATTTGTTCTTTATGAGTGTACGTACTGTACAGAATAAAGATGCAGGGAGGGAATCATTGACGCGTTTCTCTTGACCCTTTAGAGAAGGGTTGAGTTGGAGACGCTGCAGTTGTTCAAGAGACTCGTGGACTGCTATGACAAATGGTAATATGGGGACTCTGGGATGAGGCATAATGATTTCAATTTAGCTGAGACATTAAATAGGATTCTTTACCAATTTTCTTATTGTAGCCTGGTATGTGCCATGTCTAGCTTCACTTGAGACCCTCCAAGAATTGTGTAGGAAGGAAAATCTCAGCTGTAAATCCATTGGAATCACCAACAGGAGTGTAAAGAGTTATGAGGTGGAATATTTATGTGACTACAAGGTAGAAGAGGTAAGAGAAACACAGACCAATTTGATCACTCTTTCAGCTGAAATTTAGAAGCAAGCCAAAGGTAGTTTTGTTCATAATATAAAGCAGCAGGCAGTGAGGACAAAGCTTTTGTGGGCATCAAATTAAATATATTTTAAACTCTTAACTGTAACAAGAAAGTAGTGTAAACTGCTACTTTCAGTATGTGGAAAGAAGATCTTTTCCTGAAATTACAGACATGTTAGAATATTAAATGTTTCACCTTTGCGAATCTGGTGCTGATGCTTTAGGTGGTAGGTCAGTATGAATTATGATGCCTCTCTTTTGTTTGCAGACAACCATGTGTATTTCTCTCTTGATTCTTTCAGTCTGTTTGATGAAGAATTAGGACCATGTGCTGCAAATGGATTCCTGTGAAATTCAGTCTCAGGATTTGTCCTTGTTACAGTTATTTGTCCTTTTTAAAATAAGTGCAAAACCTATGCTGCTTCATTATAAATAGAATGTTACATGTATCAAATTAATTACTGTTCTGGGAGGATGGTTGATACGACCAATAGTAGGGTTTAGACCTTTTTTTGCTAAATTTTGGATTTATTTTTTTTTGTTCTGTATGTGATATGACTGCATTCTGCTTGTGCATACGAGTCATACAGCAAGTTAGCATAACTTACCCCCTGCCTTGACAAACTAGCCTGCTCCTCCTCCAGGTATGACATTAGCAATCAGAATTCATCCCAGCTTTTGATTTCTTTGCCCCTAGAGATGATCTGTAAAAAATGCAAAGTTGTGCTATAAGTTAATTTGCAAATGAAAAAACTGATTTTTCTCTTTCTCCCCAATTGTAATTGCTATGGGGACATCAAGACCTTCTGCACTGTGTGCTGATCCTTAACTCCAGAGTTCTTGAGTTTGTCTGTGTGCTCTGTGTTGCTGGATTTTAGCAACATGAACTCTGGCTAAATCTGTATCTGTTTCTATATTTCAAGGGCAAAGCATACTATCTTGTGAAATGGAAAGGATGGCCAGAATCTTCAAACACCTGGGAACCTTCGAAGCATCTGAACTGCCCATTGCTTCTTCAGAACTTTCTTAGAGACAAGAATGAATATTTGTCTCGGGTGAGAGAAGGCAAAGCACTGAAAGTGAGAAACCGTGTTAAAGCTTTGAAACCTGCAATTGCAGATTACATTGTAAAGAAGGCTAAACAAAGAATAGCTCTGAAGAGATGGAAAGAAGAACTCAACAGGAAAAAGAATCATAAGGCAATGATTCTGGTAGAAAACACTGTGGATCTTGAAGGCCCTCCTTTAGACTTCTACTACATTAATGAGTATAAACCTGCTCCTGGAATAAATGTGCTCAATGGAATAACGACTGGCTGCGAATGTGCTGACTGCCCTGCTGAGAAGTGCTGTCCAAAGGAGGCTGGTTTTATCTTGGCTTACAATAAACGTAAGAAATTGAAAATCCAGCCTGGCTTGCCCATCTATGAGTGCAATTCGTATTGTAGGTGTGGGCCTGACTGCCTGAATAGGATTGTACAGAAAGGGACCCCGTATTCCCTCTGCATCTTCAGAACCAACAATGGCCGTGGCTGGGGAGTAAAGACCCTCCAGAAAATTAAAACCAACAGTTTTGTGATGGAGTATGTTGGAGAGGTAGGTATGTATTTATCTCATATAGGTGAATTATATACAATCAAGGAAATGTTAGATAAAATCTTTATAAGCTTTCTCTCAGTTTTAACACTTCTTGACTTCTTCATCCAGAGGCTTGTCAGACACTGGAACAGGCTCTCCAGGGAGGTGATCATGGCAACAAGCCTGACAGAGTTCATGGAATGTTTGGACAATACTCTCAGGCACATGGTGTGATCCTGGGGCTGTCCTGGGCAGGGCCAGTAGTTGGACTTGGTGATCCTTGTGGGATCCTTCCAGCTCAGGATATTCTATGATTCTACTGTATAATAGATCAGTCTGCTTTTGAGTAGAGAGATAAACAGACATTCAAGTTGACAGCAAAATTATATTGTCCAGAACATTCCTTCATTCCAGAGTGGTTGTAAAAGGTCAAATGTAAAGAGAATATTTATCTCATATGGCACTAAAGAATTATTTTAGATACATGCCCTAATAGTTTTTCTAAAGGCAAGTCCTTAATTTCTTTCATTACAATCATATTCTTCATTCTTCCCTGATCATCTTTATTGTAGTTTTTGCTGTTCCCAAAGCACAGTTGTTATGAAACTCCCTGCACAGTCTGTTAGTCCCTTCCTTTTCTGTTTTGTCTGAACTTCTAAGGTAGTATTTCCAAACATATTTATTACTTTTGATTAACAGCAAGAATAAGATTCATAGTATGGGCATTGTCTGTTTATTCAATCTTACACAATTTCAAAGTGAACTTTTATGTTACAAAATACAGACCTTGAGTTACTCTTGAAATTTTGTATTGCCCTGTGTTTACGTGGTTCAGCCTCTGCTCTGCTCCAGGGCTCTTCACACCAGCAGCTCCTGGCAGCCTCTCTGTTACAATTTGTTCCATTTCTACTACAAATCTGCCTTGCTACTATTTTCACTCAAAGTATTTCCTTCTGTCTCTTTGTACAATGTTTATGGTCTTAAGTAGATTTCCTCCATGCTTCCTGCCCCAAAGCTTCTAACTTTTTATGTTCATACGTATTTCTTTTAAATATACAAGAGGTCAGACATTACAAATATCTCTGTGGATGTGTTAATGCAGAATTATGTAATTTTGTTGCGTGAAGGAAAGAGTGTGTATTTACCTTTTCACCTGAATCTACTTAATACCTACTGCTGTCAGATTTTAGAGGGATTTTCCTGTCCAACTCCATCACATTTTGTATCTCTCTTGCTGCCAAATCATGATTTCTTTGCTGAATCTGTACAACAGAATGTATTTAAGGTAACAGGCTGCAGAAGTTGTTTAAGCTGTTTCTTCTGTCAACGGTGACACACTCACCGAATTGAATAGATTGAGCTTTGTGAAGTGGTGTGTCTTTTTGAGCTGCCATGAATAGGATCTTTCATTGCAGTCAAAAATAGCAGGAAGAGATGCTTCTGGGAAGGGAGGAAATGCATATCGGGCTGTAAATGTGACTGGGTTTTAAAGACTGATACCTGTTGATCATCTTTACAAAGGGAGAAGGTTCAATCTTGGTTTTATGTGAAGTAAATGAGGCTTTCTGTGTCTAATGGAAAAAGTGTGTATATAGCAACTTTAGGTAGAAACAGGTGATTGTATTGTCATCATCAAAGCTATTAATAGAGGGTGCTGATTTTTTTTTTTTCCCCAGAGACAAGGCAGTGCTATGCATCAGCTGTAGACAAATTGCATCCAGGGAAGCCTCAGTCACTAATTAGTTCAGCTCTTAGGTATTCTTCATTCATTAGATGGAATGCTATTTCAACATCAAAAACTTACTGTGGTATTTTTTACCAAGTAAAGTGTTTGTTTTTTTTTTTTTAACTTGATTGGGATTTTTGTTTTGATTTAGTAAGAGTTAATAATATGATGATGCAGGTTTCTTTTTTTCTCTTTTAGGTGATTACAAGTGAGGAAGCAGAGAGACGAGGCCAGCTCTATGACAACCAGGGAAATACATACTTGTTTGATTTGGACTATGACTCAGATGAATTTACAGTAGATGCAGCTCGATATGGAAATGTGTCCCACTTTGTGAACCACAGTGTAAGACCTTGTTTTGTATACTAAGAATTTTGAGAATTATCCTAATTGTGCCAGAAGTATCTCCTACTGTAAACATTTCCTTATCATATTCACTGTTTTTCTGGAGTAGTTTGCTTCATGCCAGCACAGTCCAGTCAATCAGATGATGTAATAAATAGAACAGAATACTTGGCCTTTCTTGGACTGAGACTGCCTACAAAAATCTGGGAGTGAGGCAATGCCTGAATTTGACATCTTCTAGAACCAGAGTTCTCAGTGAATCTGCTGGTTCTAGACAACCAAAATAGGGTTGGTGTGGGTGTGTTTTTTCTGAGTACCTGAAATACATAACATGTGACAGGTCCTTAATAAAATTAGCTAGGAGTCAAAGATGACAGGAATTGTGTTATTTTGTAGCTGGGCAGGATGAAATGTTACTCTTTCATCCTGCAAACTTGGTAGAGGAAAAAAACAAAATTCCTGTGCTTTCTTAGGTATCTACAGGGGAGAAATATAATTTTCCCTCCTAATCAAAACTGCCAGAAAACTCAAAAGTAGATTTTAAAGAGCAACTTTTTGCAGTGTTTTATTCAAGTTCAACTAAAGTACCTAAGGCAAAAAGGCTGAACTGCATTTGTACAGTTTCCTGAACTAAAAATTATTCCGGATCTAATGTTTGTGAGGTATGCAATCAGTGAAAATTCACATCTTCAGGTTTGTGAGATGAAGATACTTGTATTCTATGCAGGCTTGCCAGGGAGAAGGATGAAGAAGAGTTTTAGATACAGAGGGTTGCTCTTCACTTTCAGAAATGGAACTGAAGTTTCCTCAGTCTTCAGTGTAAAGTTAAATGTCTGTAACTTCACTTCTGATTCTTTAACGTGTGATATATTTCACTTGAAGAGCAAAAGCATGCAGATTTTAACAGTCTCAGGGACTACTGACTTCTGGCACTCAATCCAGAGAAAATGAGGAAGTGGTTTCCAGTTCCTGCTTAGTGACCTTCACCCTCCTCCTACCACCCAGCCCATGGCAGGGAATTCAGAAGCAGATTTGCAGTTGACAGCAGAAATTCCTGCATAGTGTGAAGATGTTATCTCTGGCCTGGAAGCAATGGTTAAACATCAATACAGAGTAGTGAGTGTGTGGAGCTTGAAACACTAGGTTGTTTTTAGTTTTCTTTCAACTTCAATTATTTTTGTGGATTTTGTAGGTGTAAATACTAACCTCTGAATGTAGCTCTAATTCCTTTGTCATAATTTTTGTTGTCACCTTTGAAGGTGCCATTTTTAGTTTATAGGTTATTGCATATTAGTGTAGTCTACATATTGTGTAAAGGTTGCCTTCCTGAAAGAACTTGAATGTGAGCTATGAATGTTCTCCTGGAACACTGTTTCAGTTTGTTGATTTCAGAAGATAACTTAATTGCAGACTTCTGTCACTGAGACAAGAACTCATTCTTCCTTTCCTGTCACCTTTGTTTACTTAAACATTTCAGTGAAATTTAATGTTAATTTTTCTGAACAGAAACTGCATTAATTTTTGCTTACAGTGTGATCCAAATCTTCAAGTCTTCAATGTGTTTATCGATAACCTTGACTTGCGTCTTCCTCGAATAGCACTGTTCTCTACCAGAACCATCAAGGCTGGAGAAGAGCTAACCTTTGACTATCAGATGAAAGGTCTGCACATTTTAACATGATTCTTGTGGGAGTTTTGGGGTGCTGGTGGATTTTACTGCAGCCTGACCGATGGTAGCATTTCAGCTCAGGCACAGTTAGGGAGAGCCCTAACACAGCTCTGGCTTTCAGAACAGTCAGTGCTCATGACATGTAGTGCAGAGAAGAGCACACCCAGAAACTTTTGCCTGTATTTCTGGTGCACTGCCTCCCTCAGTGCTCCTAGCGCTTCAGGGACTGTGGCTGGATTGTCTGGTGAACCAAATGATTTTGAAGATTTGTCCCAGGAATGCTCAAAGGAATGGTCAGGCTGCCCTTAAATAAGGCTTTTCTTTATTCAAATTGGCATTTCAGGTAAACTACTTTCTAGGTAATCTGCTGGTGATAGTTACTAAGGCAGTTGTAACAGCTCAGCAGCATGAGGCACCAGAGGTTTGTCTCTGGATTCTGGTGTCTGTAGGCCTCAGTTGCAGATGTAGGTCCAATGGAACAGCTGTTTCAGCTGCTAAAGAGTTAATTTCTTCTCAGTAGCTGGTACAGTGCTGTGTTTTAGATTCAGTATGAGAATAATGTTGATAACTCACTGATGGTTTGGTTGTTGCTAAATGGTGTTTTTCCTAAGTCAAAGACTTTTTTGTGTCTCATGCTCTGCCAGTGATGAGGTACAGAAAAAAATGTAAAAAAAAAAAAAGCTGGGAGGGAGCATAGATGGGTGACCTGAACTGGTCAAAGGGATATTCCATGCCAGAGAATGTCATGCCCAGTGTAGAAACTGGGGAGCTATCCAGAAGGGGCTGATCAGAGTTTAGGGATGGCATCTGGGCCTTGGTCAGCCATAGGTAAGCAATTGTATGTGCATCACTTGTGGTTTTTTCTTTTACTACTACTACTACTACTACTACTACTAATAATCAGCATCAGCATAATCAGCATATCATCATTATTACAATATTTTACTGTTTCAGTTATTAAACTGTTCTTATCTCAACCTGTAAGTTTTACTTTTGATTCTCTTCCCCATTCCTCTGGGGTGGAAGTGAGCGAGTGTCTGCGTGGTGTTTTATTGCCAGCTGGGCTTAAAGCCATGATGCTGCCCAATTGATCTTGAATCCTTAAAACTCCTCTTTCTCTTCATGGTGTCTGTGAACACTGACATTTGAGGCCAGCTGCGCTCTCAGCTGATCTGTGTGGATACCTGGTGGGTACAAAGCTCAATTCCAAAAATGTGTATGCCAGGTGTTGCACAAATAGTTGTAACAAGAGTGTCAGTAGAATCTGAATATAGCTTCACACACAACTCTTTGAACCAGGGTGTTAGAAGGCCTTTAGAAGCTGTTTGAATACCAGGCATGGTCTCAGTCTGTCTTTTAGAACTTCCTTACTTCTCTTTATCTGTGTTGCAGGTTCGATAGATCTGACTTCAGACTCTGCTGAAGGTCTTAGCCCATCCAAAAAGAGGATCAGAACTGTCTGTAAATGTGGAGCCGTGTGTTGCAGAGGTTATCTCAACTGAATTTGGGTATCCAAAGTCACAAATATTTTGTTCTTTTTTTAATGTGTTTTAAGAAGGCTCTTCTTTCATACATATATTCAAGTATTCTTACATCTAATGTAAATAAGGATGGTGAAAATAAGGCATTGTATTTGTGATTGAAATGGCATTGGCCAAAGAAAGAGATTGTAGTGTTTCAAGCTGATACAAAACTGATAATGGGGATTAAAAATCCGTTTTTCTAGAACTGTTGTTTAGGAAGCAGTAAAATGTATGCAAAGAAAACTCTAAAATGTACCTTTATTTGAATATTCATAGAATCATAGAATAAACTGGATTGGAAGGGACCCACAAGGGTCATCGAGTCCAACTCTTAATCCTGCACAGCACCATCCCTGAGAGTCACACTGTGTGCCTGACAGCATTGTCCAAACACTTGAACTCTGTCAGGCTTGGTGCTGTGACCACTTCCCTGGGGAGCTGTTCAGTGTCCAACCACCCTCTGGGTGAAAAACTTTTTCCCAATACCCAGTTTAAACCTCCTCTGACTCAGCTTCAGGCCATTCCCTCAGGTCCTGTCACTGGTCACCAGAGTGAACAGATGGCTACCTGCCCCTCTGTGTCCCCTTGTGAGGATGCTGAAGAGCGCAGTGAGGTCTCCCTTCAGTCCCCTCTTCTCCAGGCTGAACAGACCAAATGACTTCAGCTGCTCCTCATAAAGTTTCCCCTCAGACCCTTCACCATCCTTGTGGCCTCCTTTGGACCCTCTCTAATGGTTCAGTGTCTTTTTTTTACATTGTGGCACCCAAAATGGCCCCAGGACTCGAGATTAGGCCGCCCCAGCGCAGAGCAGAGTGGGACAATCCTCTCACCTGGCTGGCGATGCTGTGCCAGGAGAGGGTTGGCCCTCCTGGCTGCCAGGGCACTGCTGACTCATGTTCAACTTGTCACAGACATTCGAGTGTGAGCTTTCAGCTGTAGGGCTTCAGGAGCTGATTCCAGTAGGATGAAGTGATGTTACACGTTTTCTATATCTTGAAGAAGTCAGGATGCATTTGGCTTGAATTCTACATCTTAGTTCTGACAGTTCTTTTGCTTTTTGTGTTATATAAAGAAAAGCTATAAGAGCTTAGCAATAACATTTATAGTAACAGGGTGAGGGATTAAGGAGAGACAGTGTGTAAACAAAGGTTCACAGGAGTGCAAGTTTTAAAATGTTCATGGTACTCCATGCAAGGGAATTAATTGCAGAAAGAAAATTAGAGAGGCAAAAGCTCAATTAAAACTTAACCTAACCACTTATTTAAAGGATAATAAAAAATATTTTTTTAAGTACATTAATAGCAAAAGAAGGGGCAAGGAAAACCTCCATTCTATTGGACACAGTGGGGGAATATAGTTACCAAAGATGAGGAAAAGGCTGAGGTACTTAACACCTTTTTTGCCTCTGTTTTCAACAGTAGGACAGGCTGTCCTCAGGACAGCTGGTCTTCTGAGCTGGTAGATGGGGATGGGGAGCAGAATAGCCCCCCTGTAATCCAGGAGGAAGCAGTTAGAGACCTGCTGAGTCAGTTAGATGCTTACAAGTCTATGGAACCAGATGGGATCCATCCTAGGGTGATGAGGGAGCTGGCAGAAGAGCTAGCCAAGCCACTCTCCATCCTTTACCTGGAGAAAAGGAGGCTCAGGGGTGACCTTATCACTCTACAACTCCCTGACAGGAGCTTGCAGCCAGGTGAGGGTCAGTGTCTTCTCCCAGGGAACCAGCAATAGGACAAGGAGACACAGTCTCAAGCTGTGAGTGTCACGGGAGGGTTTAGGTTGTACATTAGGAAAAATTTCTTCGCAGAAAGGGTGATTGGAAATTGGAATGGGCTTCTCAGAGAGGAGTAACCATCCTGAAGGGGTTTGAAAAAAATTGGATGTGGCAGTCAATCCCATGGTCTGGTTGACAAGGTGGTGTTTGGTCGTAGGCTGGACTCAATGATCTCAAAAGTCTTTTCCAGCCTAATTGATTCTGTGTTTCTGCAATTGGTATTAACAGATCCCAGGTGTAAAACTTGAACTTCTTATCTGATGTAATGAAGAATTTTTTCAGTTGTTATGCTCTGATTTTTAGTTAGGATTCTATATGACTGCAGTTCCACAGAGCATTTGTAAATATGAGATTGTTGGAAGTAACTTTTGCTGTTCGTTTTTATTGCAAAAATTCGGCAGTCATGGCTGAAACAAGTTGCTGGCTACAGTTTGGAAATAGATAGCAAAAGGTTAAGAACAGCCTATTGTCTAACAAAGCCAATGCATTGTGGAGATGTTAGGTGCAAAAGTACCCTGGGATTGATGTATATTCACAATTGGTTTGGGTTAAGTCTTTACATACTGTTGTCTTTTTTACCTAGTGACAGACTTCTAAGATACTAGGCCTGTATTTTCTGGTTGCAAAAACATTAACTTCAGTGAAGTTAGACTAGGGGTGAGTATACCCACTTGCTGTAGACATTTGTAAGATGTTCTTGAATGTAAAGGCTGAGAAATGTGCTGTTCTTCAGCTGCTTAAGTCATCTTTTTTTTTCTGATCATCTTAAAGTTGTCTTGATCTATTCATAACATGTGCTGTTTTTCTTGGCTTCAAAACCACTGAAGAGCAGTTGAGGTGGGTGATGAGTGGAGTTACAGCCAAGGTCCATGCTCTAGGGATGATCCAAGTGCTTTATTCTCATGGATTCAAAGCTTGTAAAACTTGCATATTGCTTACAAGTCACATAAATGTTGACAGGGTCAGGCAGAATAATGTTGCTCCATAAATGGATGCTCCATAGCTGGATGCTGGCTATGTATCATAGGTCAGCTAGTTACCTTTATAAGGTGCACAGCTGTTGGCTCAGGTGAATGAAGTCAAAGTACCCAGCATGTAACTGTTTACTTAATTTGTTAGAAAATGCCTTAAATGCCATGTTAATTACTAGCACTTGGTAAAGAGTATTTCAAGGTTGTTTGTTAAGAAGCACAGCTGCATTTGTACTAAAGATCGGGCTCTTCGGTAGCAAATGACATTTTATATGCTACTAGCCAAAATCAGTTTCACAGTTTTGGTGAAGAGCATGGGTCCCTGGAAATGCTTTGTGAATTTTGTAATCTACAATACAGAGATACACATTGAAATAGAGACTTTATATTGTTTAATTTATAGGAGAAAGCTTGATTAGATTTTAAAGTATTTGATGTGATCAGGCTCACCTGTATCTACACACTTGATAAATGATGAATCTCTTCAGTTTTTATCATGCCATATCTCTAATGATTTTTTAATTTAAAGTTTTAAGTGGAATGTGGAGCTTTAATGTCAGCAAACCCTAGACGATCTTTCATTGTTTGGAGTCATTAGTGCTTTCTCTTGCATGTAGCTCAAATGAGCAATGCACTTCCTGTGGATGGAATCTGCAGGCTCCAGCTCCTTAATCTGCTGCAGTCTGGAGCCTGCCCTGTCCCTGCAGGCTGGAGCAGCTGCAGCAAGAGATGAATTCCTTACTCTTGGCCTCACCTGTGCTGAGGGCACAGGGTGGGCCCCAGGCTCTGTCTTTCTCCATGCCCAATTTCATTTAAATAGTGCAAGTAACATGCATTTTAGAAGGTAACAGTTGTGGCACTTGTACTGGAGTGCAATGTCTGCCTTTTCCAGAGGCAGTGAATGTTATCACCAGCACTGGAATAACGCTGCTGTTTGTTAAGGATATGTGTGTTATCTTCTGCCATAAATAAAGAACCATTAATTTATGTTCTGGGAGGTAGCAGTATTTTGTATTTATTTGAAGGAAACCCATGGATCCAGTTTCCAACTTGGAGCCTTGAACAGTATTTTATATTTACATATGCACATTGTATTCGGATTGCAGTCAGTGGATTAGCGTAATGGGACACCACGTCACTTTTAAAACTCCTTTTACTGTTTCTATTAGTTTGGCAGAAAATTGCCAGATTGGAAAAGGAGAAAAAGCTGTTTTCAGTTTCTTAGGGAACCTAAACCAGCCCAGCTTCTGCCTTTGTTTTGCTTTGTGGTCTGTGGGGCATCGTCATGGTCACCAGTTCAGTCGTGTGTATGCACTTCTTGGGGCCTGGTGACCCATGACCGGTCGTCAAGCTGTTCTTTCTTGTTGGCTTTTTTTTTTTTTGTTTGGTAGCAAAACTAAAGCTGCAAGATCAGCTGTAAGCAAAGCTATTGTCTCTTTATTTAATTGCCAATTTAAGTCAATCTTTTGGTTATTTTTAATGTATGTTTTAGGAACTGTATTAGAATATGCAGTTTGTAAGCTCAGGAACATTTTCTTTTCATACTGTGTCTTCTCTAGTATTGCTATCTTCCTAAAGTTTTTGATAAAATAAATTAAATTTAGTTTTTCTCTTGTTGTTGTCATTCTTAAAAAAAATTAGCCTGTCAAAATTAGTTGTGGCAGTATAATTTGCTTTAAAACTGCAACCCCTTAATTCCTGGCCTGTACCTGAATGTTCTAGGACTGTAAGGACTGCAGCAGAGGGACCATGAGGAAATGATGTGTTTTCAGGGTATAAATTTACACTTGCCTGAAGCAGACTGCATTCCTGTGTATTCGAGCATCCTTGCTAAAAGCAGCCCTGAACTTAAATGCACAGTACTGATATGAAATGAGCCAACACCCGAGGTTCTGCTCTGACTTCATTCACAGAGGTAGTTCCAACAGCAGTTCCACTCACTCAGGCTTGCTAAAGTAAACCCCAAAGTTGGTAGATTACATTTGGAAATTAGGTTAACAAATCCCACAGACAGGAGGACATGTAACACTGGAGAAATACATGAAATCATACATAGAGTATAGCAATGCTTTGATCCTCCCACCTCTGTTCCCTGTGGCAGAATGCTGGCTGGTTTAACATTCACATGTCACTAAACATGGCACAATGACTGAAGTCACACTTAGAGGGGAGAAATATTGTGCTAAAGTATGTTTAATTCTTTGGGACTTAAAACCACATGGATGGAAAACCTCAGGTGTTTTTAGATGACTTCTGTGGTTTGGAGTGCCTATGAAATAAATAGCCACTCCAGTTTAAGAAAAACCTGAATTACATTTCCATGTTAGAAGCTAAGAATTTTGGCAGAGAGTTATGGTGGCACACATACATGGAGAATATATTGTCTTGATTTAAAACAGTGAAGTCTACAGCATGGTGCAGAAGAGGTGAAATTTTGTAGTACAAGACCTTTAAGTAATGTAACCACCTGTCTGAGATACCAGGTTACCTTCTGTTGCTGAGTTACCTGCCAGAGAAGGGCAGGGCTGGTAACTTGGAAAGCATGGGATTCTATTTTTAAGTTTTTCTGAAGAACAATTCAGAACAGACCAGAACACACAGGAAGTGAAGATAAGTTGTTTGCAATGAGCTGGAGATGAAGCATACAGAGACAGTGGTCTGCAGTATCTCACTCAGGAGGTTAAAGCCAGACACTACTTGCTCAGTGTAAAGAGAGACATTTTGAAATGAACAATTTGACTTAAAAACAAATTAAAACCCCCTCACAATCTCAGTAATTCTTTAACCTGTTCTGCAGTTGTATTTAAAAATAACTGTAGTGAATACTGATTAAATTGTTATGATAAACAATGATAATAGTGATTAAAGCCAAATTACAACTGCCTTGTTTACATGGTCATTCTTAGGTGTTCCTCCCCACAGTTA
Source organism: Pardalotus punctatus (assembly GCA_013400915.1). Lineage (NCBI taxonomy): Eukaryota > Metazoa > Chordata > Aves > Passeriformes > Pardalotidae > Pardalotus > Pardalotus punctatus. The sequence goes on along the minus strand of VZTX01018083.1, from coordinate 29,218 downwards.
ATGCGGTATTTCATTAAAACCTGAGATCGCATTATAAAGGCAAACTCTTAGAGCTTATAATAAACACTAAATTTCATTTAGTGTTCTACCCTTAGTTTTGTCTGGTCCATTTTTTGTCTACTCACAGTCCTGGAGAACTGAACTTTGGGAGGTAGAAGGCTTTTACAGTCCCTCCTGGGAATACTTCCTTTTCAGTATTTCATGGAAGGAAGAATAAAGTTACAGAGGCTGCACATTCTTAGTTCTGACAGTAAAATATTTCTGAAAAAAGCATGACTCAGCATAGCTGCAGATAGTAACCAGCAGGAAACAGAATTCAGGTATTAATAAACATATTGGGTATTATGACAAGGTAATCAGTTATACCTGTCCTCAGCAGACTTTTTTCTCATTGATTATGTTTTCACCTGCTGCGAGCTTCTTGTATAAATGGTGCAGTTTATCTGGCTGAGGCGCTTCAGCATCAGGAGTCAAGGGAATTTCAAAGTCAGAGGAGCTCTGGGAGTCCCTCCTCAGCTCCAGATCAGGAGTCCTGGGGCTGTCACTTATTTCCACCACCACATCCTGAATGTGGCCAGCACCAGCTTCTGCAGCATTCTCACAGCCTTTGCTTTTGAAGTCACAGGCACCATCGTGGGCACAAGGTCTGTTCTGGCCCAGTGGCTTCCCCCTGCTGCTGTCTGGCTGAGTGTCCCTGGGAGTCTCCTGCAGCACAGGAACCACTGCTCTGCTCCCACCTTTGCTGACTTCCAGGGCACTTCTCTCCTGGGAAGTGATGAGCACTGTGTCCATTTGGCTATCCCAGCCCTGGCTCCCCTGCTCTGATATGTGTGTTGACTGAGAAGAATTTTGGGAGGAGATGTGTGTTGAGTCACTTACTCCATCTGAATCGCTGAAGAGTGACTGGGACCCACCCGCATCTGCTGAGGACGGGATGTTGTCCTCATTTTCAGAGCTTTCCTCTAGTTTATTACCCGTAAAGAATTCACCCCAGCAAGGGACATTGGCATTAGACTCCTGCTGGTCACTAGTTACTCCATTGAAATGGGCTGTGGAAGAGGCTTCTGGCTCATGGGAAAGAAACTGAACTGTATTTTTTTCAGATTCTTCTTCATCATCTTCATCATCATCATCATTTGATTCCTCACAGTCCACAAAGTCTACCTTGAGGGAAGTGTAAGTTGTGGGCCCTTGGCAAGTTTCTGTGCTCTCACTAATGTTTCCTTCAGCATTTTCAGACTGTCCTGTGCTGGAGGGCCCGCTCTCTCCTCTCTGCTGTTTTGTAATCTTAGGCCTTGTAGAAATTAATTCAGAATCAAAGAGATCATCTTCATCTGTCAAGAAACAAACAGAAAATCAGTGAGAAAAGTACTTACAAAACTTACTACACATCTCTGCTAAAACCTCGTTAAGGGCAAAGTTTTAATAAAAATTCATTTAGTATAAATTGAGGAAAAAGTTCTTTAACCCAGCTGGAGACTTCACAGGACATTACTGAGTGTTTGCTTTGCCTTGGGTAGCACAGTGCTTCACAGGGACAGTTAGAACCAGCTTTCCTAGAGCTGGTCTAGGACCGAGGGAAGGAACTCCATCCAAAAACTTACACGGCTCTTGAGCATTAAGTATGTTTTAAAACTGGAAACGTGTGGACTACACAATTAGGGCTGTCCCACCCTCCTAATACCTAAGTTCATTGAATTTCTTTTCTCCTTTCCAGCTGTTGCTTTGAACACACAGACAGACAGTGGTGAACACCAAGGCTTTTGGCATCTCTGCTTAGACTTTCATTGAAGGTGCAGTAGCACCAGCAGAACCTTTACCTGTATCAGATAATACTCTCTTGTGGGCTCTCTTCAGTGTTCCTAAGGGCTTGTACCTGGGTTCCATGTTTCTCCTGTATGACCTGCATAATGGCTTTAATCTGAGGGGAATGAGAAAAGCGGTTAATATTTAGAACTCAGCAGATGGTTTCAGGAGTAAAAATAAATATTTTAACTTGTTTTAAGTACACTGCCCCATGCCATTCACAGGCACTGCAGCAAAAATGTTAAAGCAAAGGCAGCAATACCTAGGGCAAAGTTCTTGATTCATTGGTGAGCTTAAGCAGCTGAAAGGTAGAATACTGTCCTTTCAATATATTTACCTTAAAACACATACATAATTTGGAAACTAATCTTGTAGTTCCTTGCTTAGAGAAGACAAGATGACAGTGTTCAAAATATGACTGTGTTTTATTTAGTAATTATTAAGTGTAAGTCTCCTTTCTTACTAAGGAGGAAAGGAAAAAGGAACTGGAATCTTTGTTCAGTCCCGACTAAGAGATAGCACAGCTCTCCTGCTCCCTGAGGGTGCTTTTTAAGCTGCCACCATCTGCAGCAGCTCTAAAGAACTCACCTCTTTGCTGCTGTGTGGGGGGGGAGGAGTTCAAGTCCCCAGAGAAACCCTCTTTAAAAGAAACTCCTAAGAAGTAGCAATGATAAATAGAAATGGGTCTCAGAACACAGCAAGATGAATGTATGTATTCAAGCTTCCCCCCAAACACAGTTTACCAGTAGAAAAGCTTCTACACACAGATAGAATACAAACACTCAGACTCAGCTCAACATACACATGTGCTTCAGAAAGCCCAAGTCTGAGTTGCTGGGACTGAATTGTTCAGTTGGGACTGAATACAGAAAAAAAAAAAATCTGAATTATCAGACAAGTAAAGCAAAAGGCAATGGCCCTCCTGAGAGGCTGGGATTCAGGAGGGGAATTGTCCTTACAAGAACAGAGTTTGGATCACCTTCCTCCAGCAGACACTTGTCACTTACATTTCCATAACTTTGTCCTCTGTTCCACCCACTGGCAGTACATTGGGATACACATTCACAGGACAGATATAGCTCAGGAAATCCTTGATCTAAATTCCAGAAAAGAAGAAGCCATTTAACAAGTTACATTACCAGTTAGGAATGTCACTTAAAGGCAGCACTGATGCAAGCACATCCAAAAGTACTACTAGTAGTCTTATGTAAAGACCAATTTCACCCCTGACTCTGTCAAAGTGGATATCTCTGGAACAAGGAAACAGGCCTGAAATGATGCTGAGAACTCAGCCTCACCTAACACCTCACTGCAATTATCAATTAGTACACAGACCATCACTATCTCTGAAAGAAAAGGCTGGGCAGACCTGGAATGTGATCCAGTGCTTCCCTGTCCTTACTGCTGATCTTTTCAAAATGTTTTTTTCTTACTGGACTTCAAGTCTCCAGTTGTGCAGATCAGATACTCCTTTCCTCAAAGATTTTTCCTAAAGTCTCTCTTCAGTCCCCTGTAAAAGCCCAAAACAAGGCTTTTTCCAAGCCTTATGCTGTTTTCTTCTAGCTGATCTCCAGTAAACTTCTTGAAGAACTGTGTCCAGTTTGGGGCACTTCAGCTGAGGCTTTTTCAGTGCTGACCACTGGAAACCCTTTCAGGTTGCAGATTACACTCCTACCTGTACAGACAGGACTGTCCTGGGGTCACCCATAATGTTATTGTAATTTTGTATTGTAGCAGTTATTTAGTGTTATTTTTTGCCTGTTGCTGTCCCGCTTGTTAGTAAACTGTTGTTTTTTCACTTCTATCTACTCATGTTCATTCCTTATTGGTGGAAAGGGATTAGCTGAACCTATAAAGGGAGACAACTCATTTGAGACTATTCTCCTTAAAATTGTCTCAAACCAATACAAAGAACCATATATGTTTGCATGTGGAGTGTTACAGTTACACTACCCCCCATATTCCACCAGCAAATTCCACACTGGGACCTCCATTTAAAATTCTGCATGGCAGAGCAAATTTAAACTCAAGCAGGATCTTAAAAACAGTACTGCCTTCCTCCATGTTGTAGTGCAAGACTTTGTGACAGTTCATTGTTAGCACTGAGCCAGTTTCAGTTCAGTTTCTTAGGAGAAAGAAGTGTTTTTAGAGCCGTATCGAGTAATTTTAAATGAAAGTGTGTGATTGTGGGGATGATGCTGCCATGACCAATTTCCTTTTAACACAGGAAGAGGGGTGACAGCAGCAGTCAGGATGTGAGAAAATTCTGTTTAAATGTATGAGCAGAGAAAAGAAAGCAAACCCACCCAAATCTTTCACAATATATAGGCAATGTATTGTAAACCAAAACTCCACGCTTTAAGCTTTGCATAGTTACACAATTATCTAAAATAGAAACACAGTCAAAACAATTGTAGCAGTGACCTGAACACTGAGAACAGAGAACAAAAAATAGGCTTGTAATCCTACCCTACTTTAACAGCTCCTCTGCAGCTATATTAAAATATATTTCTCTGTCTTCAGCATCCAGAACTCCCTATCCCCTTTATATCTTATTAGTGACAAGATTTTTTTATTGTGACAAGTCATGTCATCCACTCCAGAATAATCAAAACTTTTTTACATTTTCTTAATCAATGTATTCTCAGTACTATAAGTATACAAACCTCACTGTATGAAGAGTGGAAAGAGAAACAAGCTCTGTACGTCCTCTCCCCAGTCCTAAAAAACAGAAGAGGCACAAAAATTAGGTAACTGCTCTTCATCCTTGGTCAACAGACCAGCATAACCTACTCTTAAAGTCCCTTCTGAGGTTCAGTTATACAAGTGTCAGATAAGATATAAACCTGAAACAACAGGTTTCTGTGTGGCCCAAATTCTCACCTCACTATTACATCGGTTTTCTTTTTCCTTTCCCCAAACCACATAGTGGAGGGTTTGATGCTAATTATATGCAGGGGAGTTCCATTGTGGCAAGTCAACCCACAGGGCAGTCTGTTCCCTCGGAAGCAGTCATCATCCTGTCCAATAGAATATAAAATTATATTCAACAGTGACCTTTTTTACCCAGAAATTAAGCAACATAGTATCTAGCCAAACCAAGTTCTCTCACTTCCAACTATCTTGAAATACTTCTTGTCACACCTTGCTTCTTTAGTGCAGCTAGCAAAGCAAATCAGTCAGAGACACCAATGGCCCAGTGTGCCATTTCGGGTTCTCCAAGCTGGAGCCTCCAGCCTGACAGACACTCTGGAAAGGGAAGGCCACCTGTTAAAACCACACAGTGTGTGGCTGCAGCAGGGATCATCTTACCTGCTTTTGATACATGGAAATGGATAATACCCCATTGATCTAGTCTGCTGCTTGTCTCACTTCACTTAAAACCACAATTTTCAGGTTTCAAATACAATTATTTCTAGCATAAACTAATGTATTTTTCCTTTTGTGGTTTTTTTATTTTTTTTAAACATCAACCCACTAACTTTTCACTCTGCTTTACATTAAGCCACCATTTCACCAGTCTTCATTAACCCAACAGGTCCCAAACATCAGCACCTATAACCACACTTTCACAGCAAAGTTAGGGAGGGCTTTGCAGAATGAACGCACCCGAGGATGTCGACAGGCGTGAATCTGCGTGTGTCGGTCTGTGGTAACATGGCACAGGATTTCTGGCATGTTCCTGAACATATCAAGTTTGTTCGTGTGCACCTAGAGAAAGGCAGAGTTTACTCTTTATTCGTTCAATGTGTTTGCCAGACTGCAGCTGGAGCAGCTATACAGATGCTATTCTGCTCTCCCAAATGCTGGCAGGCATTTAAATTATTACTCCCACTAATAATGGCCAAGCAGAGATGTGTCAGCCAAAACTTGGGACATCTAGAACAAATAGAACATAACTTCTATGCTGAAGAGGGATGAATATTCATGAGAAAGAACATATCTACTAATTATAAATGCTGTATGCAAATCACTTTGATCATTCACAAAATAAAAGGGAGAGAGGTAAACACTGAGTTCAAAAACTGGGAATTAACCTCTCTTTGTAAAGTCCAGATGTCTCAGACTGAAGTCAACTAGTTAACTCATTTTGAGCACAACTGCACTTTTTAAGAGAAGTTAATGAAACGGGCACAACTGTCACCTAGAGGAGCCCTCTGAACAGCCATTGTCAGCTCAGTGACTGGCCACAATCATTACTGAGGATCTATTCCAAACAACAGAGAAACATTACCTTGATTCTGAGTTCTTCACTGAGGTTTATGAATAAATACTCATATCCATAAGCAGCTTTGCAGTTCAGCCACACAATGTGATTACGAGACAGTGAGGTCCAGCTTCGCACTAACTCCAAGATCCCATTTAAACATTCCTCCTGAAAAGTGTAGAAAGGGCTGTCAATCATCTTGGAAGATACTTCCAAAGTGCTGTGATTTGGTAATGCAAAATGGCATTGCCTTGCAAGACTTACCTAACAAAGGGGTGGTTAATTAATTAACAGTTTAAAGGGGCCTTCCTCTCACAGTTTATTTAGACTTACCCGGCTTGGTATATGATAAAAATTGGGATCACAAAAAGTAGTGTCCAAATACACACTCTGGATGTCCTTTACCCTGGAGGAGAGAAACGTAACATCAGAGTAAACACTGCATCACAGTGCTAAGACACACCACTTCCTCTCTCTTCAAAAGGAGGTAACTTTATTACAAAGAATAAATCAAAGGAGGCTTGTAACTGCAGCACTGCAATTCTATTTAATCCAGAATAAAAAATGAGGGGGAAAAAAATTAATACCTAGCCAAATTGTCTATGCCATATGATCTTCTGTTCTTTCTATATCCTACAAATAGCTCACCTGGTCCCTGAATGCAAAAGCTCCATTCTGGCTGCTTCTCCTTTTGCAAGCCTGAAATCCCCCGTGTACAGCACAGTACCATTCTCACCTTCAAACAGAAACCTGCAAACAGCAACACTTGGGTCAAACTCATCAATATAAAGCATTAAATGCCAGGTGGTGAAACATTTCAAGTATTGAAATGACATACATGACTGAACCTGGACAGTGACCAGCTGGCAAAAGTGTCACCACTACATCTTCTTTCTGGAAGAGACAGGTTAGCATTATTTTCAGACCATAGTAAGTACTACCAGTACTTTCATCATCACAGTGAAAGCAATGAATTACACTCCCCACAGCATTTAGCATTATTTTAAATCCACAGAGGCTCTTCACATTGCAACAGAAGAGCAATGACCATCCTGTCACAGCAGAAGAGAGGATCAAGTATTGTATGGTGCTCATAAAGCAAGCTGGACAGAAGACAGTTCTGCTTCCTTTGTTCCTGGAAGCAAGTATAAAATTCCTTGGTTCTTTGGTGAGCATGTACAAAATCACAGCATAGTCTGGGTTGGAAAGGACCTTTAAAGTTCATCCAGTCCAAATCCACTGCAATAAGCAGGGACATCTTCACCTAGATCAGGTTGCTCGGAGCCTCACTCATTCTGACCTCGAATGTTTCCAGGGATGGGGCATCCAACCACCTCTCTGAGCAACCTGTTCCAGTGTTTCACCATCCTCATTGTAAAATGCTCCTTCCTTATATCTACTCTGAACTGACCCTCCTTCAGTTTAAAACTATCACCCCTTGTTCTATCACTACAGGAGAGGAGGGGCACATATATTTTTAAAATAGCTTGTCCACTTTGGATGTTGCAGCTGTGCTTCCTGTACTAGTTTAAACAGCATTACTGCCCATGACTAACATGCATCTTTTTTTCCTGTAACTTACCTCACCAGATGTTTCATCATCTAAAGAAATCTGAGTTGGAGTTTCAACTTCCAATGCAACCTGTAACAAAATGATTAATTACATTATAGGATTTACTGAACACTCTGTTTCATGTTTACAGCTAGATATTCATTATGTAGACATCTCTAGCACTCACTGTGGCTAATGCAAAGCTTGTAAAATTAAACTAATTTTCCCATAGTAAGTAATAAATTTCCATTTCCAGTGGAATAAAGTTTCCTACAAGTTATCTAAAAATTAAATGGAGATACCTCAACCAAGGTGTGCATGCCTACAAAAGGTAGAGTATGTTGGACTTACAGCAACAGCTCTTGTTGCTCTGGATAGATCACATGCCTTATTTTTGGATGACTACAAAGCTCAAAACATCCCTGTCCCAGAGCACAGCAGTGGATCTTGCTAGGACAGCTCTGTGCTGCAGCACTTCCCACTGCTCCCTATTACCAGAAGCAGAGCCCACAAATCACCAGGAGCACATATTCCTGTGTTTGTGCAGAGAGAATTATTTTTATTTCTATAAAAAAAATCCTCATGTTGAATTTCATAATGCCTGCATCTGCAAAGGGAAGGAAATAACTACAACCTGTAGTTAACACTGTACGTAACACTGATCCCTTGCAGTTTGGCTCCAAACACTGGAAATCATGTAAATTTATTAAGTTCTTCAGTGATTTTATACCATTAAAACTTCTTCATGTTACAGTCCATTTTCCAAAAAGCAAAAGAAAAAGAATATAACTGCAGATTATATATACTCCAAGCAATAAGAGACTTTAAGTGAAGCAAATGAGAAATTAAGGACCGCATCAAAGAGACATGAGAGAGGTAAGGAAATGAATACAAATTCCAGTGTACAAATGATCAATGTAAAGATGAAGGCCATGTAAAGCTGAAGTTGAGAGAAAAGGAAAAATTTTGGGGAAGGAAAAACAATTCAACTGCAATAAACCAATCCCACATAGCAAGCAGCAGGAAAGGCACATTGTTGGAAGCACTTAAGCCCTGAAACACTGTATCAACAGCAATATTTAGACAACTCTGAGGAGCAGGGAGCTGCTTCTTTCCGAGAACCACTGCTTGGAAAGTGCTAATTTCAAAATAAACACACACTCACAATATGATTCTCCCAAAACTTGTATTTCCAGTTAGTCAACAACAATTCCTTAGTTACTGGTGAGCAGTATAGTTTAACTTTCAAGCTGTGAGGAGACAAAAACCACAGATAAGTGTTTTTTAAAGTAGACACAAGGAACAATCTAATGACACATCAGCACCTGACACCCAGTACAACAAAACCTGTGCACACAAACCTCTCATGTGAGGAGACCTGCAGAGTTAGAAGCCTGCAGGCTTTTCGTCAGCACAGCAAACCCAAACTTATCTCTGTGTACCCCTGCCTGCATGATTTTGTGTAGACATACACGCAATGTGTGGTACATGGTCATGTACCTATTTGCTTGTTTCTATAGCCCTGCACACACCCCTGGAACAGGCATTTGGGACTGTCAGCTCTCAGGAGAACACAGAATACACCATATGAAGCTTGAGCTTGTGCACAGAGACCTGATGAGCAAAGAGAGATTCTCTGCTTGCATCTGAGGAGATGCTACATCTACTCTAATAAATCAAACAGAGCCTAGGAACTGGTCCACAACCTCCCTGGGCCCATTGCCACATTTGATCATCCTCATGGTGAAAAAGGTGTCCCTTGCCCCTTCCTTATGCACCTCCAAGAAGAGTCTGGCTCCATCTCCTCTACCCCTCCCTACAAACAGTGATATATAGTTGTCTCCTACTCCTAAGGCTGAAGACATCCAACTCTCTCAGCCTCTCCTCACACATCACACACTCCTGCCCCAGACCAGCATGGTGATCCTACTCCAAAATACCTGTTGGTTTATTGTCCATGAGAGCCCAGGGCTGGACTCAGTACTCCAGAAAAGTCCCACAAGTGGGGCCAGAGGGGAATAACTTTCTCCCTCAAATTGCTGGCTGCCTGCTTGCTTATACACCTCAGAGAACACAGCGGGTTCCCTTCACTGCACAGGCACAGCACTGTCTCTGTGTACCAACACACTTCCAGGGAATAACAGAGAGATCCTCACGAAGCTCATGAACATCATGGAGTTCAACAAGGCCAAGTGCATCTGAGTCTGGGTAACCTCAGTATCAAAACAGACTGAGGGATAAATGGGTTAACAGCAGCCCTACAGAAGACTTTGGGGTATTGGTGGATGAGGGTTGGACATGAACAAGCAGCACGCATTTGCAGCCCAGAAAGTCAATCGTATCCTGGGCTGCATCACTGGCACTGTGGGCAGCAGGACAAGGGAGGGGATTCTGCCCCTCTGCTCCGCTCTTGTGAAACCCTACCCGCAGTGCTGCATCCACCGCTGGGGACACCAGCACAGGAAAGACAGGGACTTACTGGAGCAGGTCCAGAGGAGGCCATGAAGATGCTCAGAGGGCTGGAGCACCTCACCTATGGAGGCAGGCTGAGATAGCTGGGGTTCTTCAGCCTGGAGAAAATTCTTGGGGGGGGCATTACTGGCATCATCTGGTATTTAAAAGGGGCTTTTAAGAATTATAGAGAGGGACTTTCTCCAAGGACCTGGTGGCGACACGAGGGAATGACTTCAAATTGAAAGAGGGCAGGTCTAGATTAGATACAAGGAAGAAGCTTTTTACAATGAGTGAAGGTGGTGAGGCACTGGAACAAGTTGCCCAAAGAAGTTGCGGATGCCCCGTCCCCGCAAGTGTTGGAGGCCAGGTGGGACGGGGCTGGGAGCAACCTGGCCTAGTGAGAGATGTCTCTGTCCCATTCCCATCCTGTGACCCGCGGCAGTTCCCCACGCTGTTTTGCTCACGCTTTGCCGCGCACCAGCCGCCTCCCCCGAGGCCGCCCCGCCGCCAGCCCGTACCTGCCCTCCAGCCTCCGCTTCAGGGCGGGCGCCCGCAGCCCCTTCATGTGATCTGGGGAGAGAAGCACGGGGTCAGCCGGGAGACGCAAGGGGGGGAGGGACACAAGGCGGGGAGGGACACACGGAGGGGGGGCACACACGGGGGACCCTCGCGGCCCCTCACCCTTGTGGCAGTGCGACAGGAAGAAGGCGCGCGCGCGCACGTTGTCGCGGTCGAAGCGGTCGATGGACACGGCCGGGTACTCGCGCGTGCGGCCTCCGAACCGGCTCATGGCGGGTGGCGCGCGCTTCCGCCTGCCCGGCCCCCAGCCAATCCCGAGACGACCCCGCCCCGCGCCGGCCTATCAGAGGCGGGCACGGCCTTTTAAACAGGTCAGGCGGGCGGTTGCCTGGCGACCGTTGGCGTCGTGAGGGGAGGCCCGTGAAGGGAGACCGGTGAGGGGAGCGGGGAGGAGGCCGTGAGGGGCTCCTTCACCGCGCCTCGAGCGGCGCCCCGCTCCGTCCCGCCTGGAAAGAGACCCCTCTTTGCGTCTCTCGAACCGAGGTGGGCCGCCTTAAAGGCTGAGTGGGCGGGTTGTGGCCATGGTGGTGGGAGCACGGTGAAGTTACGGTCGCAGGGCAGATTCAGGCCGAGATGTCTGCCTGCGCACTTCGAACTTACAAGGAACTGTCGCGTAGAGTAGGTGGAAGTCACGAGAAAGAGGGGACATTTAGGTTAGATATTAGGAAGAATTTTTTTACTATGCGGGCGGTGAGGCACTGGAATATGTTGCCCAGCAAGGCTGTGGTGCCCCAACCGTGGCAGTGTTCAAGGCCAGGTCGGATGGGGCTTTGATCAACCTGATCTTGTGGAAGGTGTCCCTGCTCATGGCGGTGGTTGGAACATGACGATCTTTAACACGATGATCCCACCCCTTAACATTCTATGAAATCTCTTACTGGTTCTTCGGAGTCCCCAGTCAGGTCCTGTGTTGGCTGACTTGGGTTGGTGATGTAGGAGGTACAGCCACCTCTTCCCCCTGCTCTGGCCAAGTGCCTCTCCTGCCTCGGGACATGGGGCTACTTCCCCGGGCCGAGGATGCATCAGCGCCCCCCTGTGCCACTTGATACCCAGGCCTGGCCCCAAGGTGCCTCTATTCTTCAGCTTAAAGTTTGCTGGTGAATGTGGGCACGCATCCTAGGTGTATCAAAATGGATGAAGATACAGACGCCACTCCTCCCCAGCACCGGCTGCACAAGCTGTGACCCACAGTCCTGCTCCACCTGCCGACATGGAGCCCCTCACTCATGACAACCCTTGCCCAGCAGCCAATTTTTCAGGACGTAGCCTCTTCCTGCTCCAGTGGCTGGAAATTAAGTACCCTCACCTGCTCCAGCAGCTGATATCACAGGCCAGAGGTGCTCATACCCCCAGCCTGACTCCAGGAGCTGGCACAAGTATTCACTCACACACAGGTCTCACCAGGAGCTGGCGCTTTGAACTTGCAGCATGCACACATGTGGAATACAGAGCTTATGCAGAGAGATAGTTAAGATTTAAGAAGATACAATAGAGTAGGACAGTCTGATGATCAGCTGTGGTGCTCAGCCAGGCATGTATACTGACTGGCCCTGTTTTGCACAGGACATGCTTATTTTATACTCCTTATTTTATACACCTTTCTGTCTGTTCCCATCTTTGTTCCTCACTGCTCCTGCACATTCCTCACAGATCTATACAGTTCCATGGATTCCCACACCCCTCCAAGTCTGGGTCCCCCTGGTTAACAGTCTTACCAATGCAAAGTCCAGGTTTATTTCCCTAGATGTCATTCCTGTATTTTCTTGATAGCCATTAGTGTTAGCGGTGAGGTTTGTTTCTCTGTATTTGTTTTGTCAGGTCCTTATCTCTGCATATTTTTTTTTTCCCCTTTTTCCATAATTTCTCAATCTACAAGGTCCCTGGTCAGATAATCTTGCTTGAATAAACATTCTCACACTCTTCCCATGCCCCATGGCTGGCCAAGTGTGGTTCTCATCACCACCTTCCTCATTTGCTGCTCAGGTTTGAGTCCCCATATGTTCTTGTTTTATGGTTTCCTCCCTTTCCTGTAATTCCATGGTGCAGTGAAAACGGTCCTTGAACAGATGCCCTAAGGGAGCAGACACTCTCCTCCCACAAATCCTTACAGCTTGTGTAACTGTTCAGGAAACCACCGTATGCGAGCCCAGGCTAGTAAGGACTCCAGAGTAACTGTGTTATGATTAACAGTAAAAAATGTGTTCCCAAAACCGAAGCACTCCCTGTTTACCCTAAATTAGGAAGAGGCAAAAATTGTAATCTTAGCAAAGTCCACTGTTCAAAAATTACCTGTAAATGAAAAATGTTAATATTAAACTGAATTTCTTACTATTCTCTTGTCTTCTTTATTTGCCTTTATCTTTCTGGTTGTCTTTCTTCTCTTTCCTGAATTCCTGGCTGGAGTACAGCTGTCCCCTGCTCTGGCACAATGAAAACAGCTCTATGCCTGGAACTTGGACACACAATAGACAAAGGGTACAATTTTCAAATAGCAGCCCAATAATTTCAGGATGTTGTTTTCATTTTTTGAAGTCACCAAGCTGGAACTTTCAATGTATGACCTTAATTTTTTGGGCAGGAATGCCTTTGGACAGGCACTGTGAATAAATGGTGACTCAGGAAGTGCCAGACCTGCCTGCATGTCTCAAAGAAGAACATTCATTAGGCGAATCCAACACGTCTTGTAAAGAAGTACTTGACACTAATAAACATGTAAGTTATCACAAGACACATTCATTATAACTTAGCATTTATTAAGACCCAATGTTATTGCTAATCATATTGACTCTCTAAAGTCAATATTGACTGACAACAGTTCTCATCAAACACTGATGAGCATCTAAAAGGCTCAAAAAATCCTGTGATGGCTGCAAAAGAGCCCTTTGCAGCACAGCAGAAAAAAAATGTGTTGAGATAGATATCTCAAAGGCTACCCTAAATATTTAAAATAAGGATTTGTGCTTATCCTGTTAATTTGTATTTGGTACCTCATAACCAGGTGGAAAAAATTACTTTTTTATTTTAATAAATGGCTGCTTTCAATTTCAAAATGCTGCAGTGCCTGGTAAAAGAATGTTTGGAGTACTGAACTTCAAGAAACGGTTTGGTGTTGCCTAGAAAGAGTTCTTTTACATACTTTTTTTTTCAATTTCTGATGAAGTGTATTCGATAAGAGATGAAAGGCCCTTTCTTTGTCTCCTGATGGCTCTCATACAATTAGATTATAGGTGTGCAGTCTTCTTTCTGCTAGTTCCACATTGTGATGACAATAATTCTTGATACAATTTTCCCAAAGATTTGTATCCTGTGGTGAAAGACATTTTTTTCCCAATTTCTGCTTGTCTAACAGACTAGTGGCATTTTGCGTTTGATAGGATTTCAGCATTCAACTTTTCAGTCTCTCTGTTGATATAGGAACTTGCCAAGTAAAGAAATTTTACTCCATGTGCAAGGTCTGGAGGCAGCATCCTACCCACAGGCAGGGTAACTGTATTCATCCTCTCACTGCAAAATCCAGCAGCTTTCATTCCTTGGAGAGATCTTCCTAATTATGAAGCTTGGTGACATTTTGAAACCAAGAAAGGACTTATCTCTGATCTTACCGGCTAGGCAGGATAGTGGTGTGTGTGTTTCACTTGGAGGAGCAACAAAACTTCTATTTCAGTAGCAAAATGAGTTACATTCAGGAAAGCAAATGTCACATTTGTATACATTATTTTGTTGCATTACAAAATAAGTTACATTCAGGAAATTCAGATATAAGGTAGAAGTCGAGTGATTAATTTTTTTTTTAATATAGTTCAAATCCATCCCTGGTGAGTATCCACTGTCTGCAACTTTTTAATTGCTTTTTTTGGTTGTTGCTGTTGTTTTTAGTTTGTTTGGTTTTGGCGTTTTTTGTGATTTATTTATTTATTTTATTTTATTTCTGCTTGAGTTTTATCTTGCCCCTGTTCTGCTCTTTTCAGGTGTAGCAGTTGATTAACCTATTTACTACTTCCCAGCAGACTGAGCAAACCAGTTTTGTGTGAGGAGGAAGTCAGTGGCAGTTTGATTGGGCAAAGGTAGAAAAGGGTGAATTCTGACACGTTGTGTGCCTTGCCTCCTTATCCAATTTATTTCTCAAGACCTTATCTCTGTCATCTGCACTGTGATGATCTGACTATCTGTACATTTCTCTTTTCCCCTCCTCTCCCATCTTGAGTGCTTGCTGTTCTTCAGCAACAGCCCAGACCTTCATTCTGTGGTTCCCAGTTTGGTGTCGCTTCAGGAGGAAGAAAGAAAAATCTGAAAAGCTGCCTTCCTTCCCCAAGGGGACAGCAACTGCAAATATGTGAAATTTAAAAAATACTGCATTTGATATTTTTAATGCATCTGTATGCACAACTAAATTTTATGCAGTAATGCCGTGGGCGAGGAGGGGTTTGGAATAAGCCTCTGCTTTTACCGAGAGTGTCTCTCAGGCGTCTGAGAGATCAATCCAGCCAGCACTGCTTTGGTGCTGTACAGAACGGCTCTTCTCACACCCATGCCGGTGTCAGGCACAATTCTCACTCACCCACTGAGCCGGACAGCTCGGGCAGCCCCAGAGGCAAAGAATTCAGAGGCCCTCTCTCCTGGAAGTTCCAGACGTTTATTTCTGAAGGGATCCAAGGTAGAAAGAGAGCAAGATGGCCCCGAGAGCCCCCAGTTATAGGGACGATCTGGGGCCAGATAACAGGAGGCAGGGAAAAGTCCCCTTAACCAATGGGGAGTAGGGAAGGCTAGGATTTAGGGTTAGGTTACAAAGATAGGGGATTACACAGTTCTGGGGAAAGACCATTGTGTTTTCCAGGGGGTGCTTAGTTTAGGAGGTTTTCCTGCAGTGGGGTCTTGCAGGGTTGGTATGATCCACCGCCACAATGCAGGTTGAGTCAAGATGTATATCAAAGTTTAGATGAGTTGGTTTTGTTTGAGATCAAGTGGTACATTTTATTGGCTTCCAGCTGCTTATAACTTTTTCCTTTTTTAACCTCAGATGCTGAGGTCTGTAATTCCTTTATTTTAAAATTTTGTTTTATCCATTACTCTAAGTCCCCAACAAAATCACGTACTTCTGTCTTCTCTATTTAATTTTTTTAAAATCTAATTTCAGGAAGAAGCCTGAAGTTTCTGAAAGCATGGTTAAAGCTGACATCAAACCAAAATCTATGCATCATGCCAAAATATGGTCAGATGATGTAGAGAACTTATACAGATTTCAGCAAGCTGGATACAGAGATGAGGTGGAATATAAACAAGTAAAACAAGTTGATGAGGTAAGATTTAGAACTTTGTAAGGGTCATTAAACTTCTGTCTCCTATTAAATGATTAAATAAAAATGGAAGTGCTGCTTATTTCCTTTTATTTAGGCTAGGTTCTGATACAGTGTATTTCCTCACAGGTCTGACTGGAATTCTTGAGCTATTGTTAACTGTGCAGAATAATTCATTTCACAGAAATGGAACAGAAACACTACCCAGCCTGTGTTTTGATCCCCCTCTCTGATGCATTTAGAAGCATCACGGATCTCTTTGAACAGATGTAGCTGATCTCCAAAGGAATAATTCAGCATTGAGGAGAGAATATTTCAAAATTAGTTCTCTGAAGCTTCCCCATTACTTTGTCAAGAGACTTACTCATTGGTGGTCCATGGAGTCAGTCCTGTCATTGCTATTGCTTCAGTTTGCAGTTGGATGTGTGGCAGCATAGTCAGACTTTGTGCACACTCAAAACTTCGCCTCTATCAAAATGATGTCCATGATGGAAATATTTGATGCCAGCTGTGGTAAATGCAGTTATGACCCATGGCTCTTGTCAACACCAAGGATTTGTGCCTCTGCTCACTACAGTTGGTAGTGATGCTCCCTAGCACATCAAATGAGCCATTAAGTAGTGACCAAATATCCAGTGGCTACTTGAGGTTCAAAATAGCAACCAAGAGGTTAATACAGAAAACCATACATCATCTTTATTACAGCTCTGTAATTTATCATCCAAAGCAGCAAATATAGTATGAAGAGCACACCTATAAAAGATGTTGACTTCCTGTGCACATAAGAAAGCACAGAAAGTTCCAAGAAAGTCACTCCCCATCCAGTTAACTCACAACACAGCAAAACATTGATGTGCATAATAAGATGCAATTTATTATTTTATAATGGGCTCTGATACCACTGCAAATGCTGTGGTATAATTTTCAGTAACTGCAGAAGGAAATAATGTAATTAGTGTGGTAGGATCTGTGTGTTTAAGATTTACAGTAGGGCACAACCACTGGTTGTTAAACCCTGATGAAAGTTAAAGAACACCACTGACTCACTGTAATGTGAGTGTGCATTCTGTTCCAGCCTGCCAGGGCCTGGCAGTGATTCTCTTTCAACTTACATGTTCTGAAACATCTTGTTTAGTCCATATTAGGTTTCTGTAATGCAGTTGTTACTAAAGATGCAATTATAATGTAGGTAGAATGAGTATTAAGTCTGTTCTGTTTAGACAGACAATGCAAATAACACAGCTGTATGCCTGTAATCATAAGGTAAGTGATGAACCTACTTCTGGGGCTCTCCAATTAGAAAATGCTCTAGTCTGACATCCTGTTGTCAGCTCTGTCTGGAAGAGAAATAAGATGCTTATTACCAGATTTTTAAGGTTTGGTTTATTCGGAAGCAGTTGTAGATGTTCAAGCTCAGAAAGCTACTAAAGCCATAAAGCTGTTGAATGTGCAAGTGCTCAAGCCATTAATTTAAAGCTTTACACTGGAACAATGAGAGCTGTTGAAGGTGCTGTTTTTATGTAAGACCAATCCCGCTGCCTTTCAGACTGTGATACGGTCTGCAGCTTACTTTATTTTCATGAAATTGCTAATGAAAAGCACAATTTTCATTATCAGAAGGATCTGGAAGAAACTTTTAAGTGTATGTCAGCCTTAGAGAAGCAGAATCTTGCAGCCTCTCAGATTACTGAATAACTGAATAGCATCAATGTTATATTCCTAAACAAGGTATTTTAAAAGCTTTGACTAGTCCAATTTTCAATTAGTCTATCAAATACCCGTAGATTCTTATTTCTAGGCTTTTCAGATCATATAAGTCTTTATATTAAACCTGAAAGCTTGTTTCTGACATCTTGTCCTCAATCTGTTTTTAAAAGTTCATGAAATTAATAGAAAAATATTATTTAGATGTAAATGAGGGTTTTCTATGGAATTATACCCTATATTCTTTGCAATGCAATGCATTAACATAGTTTAATGTGAACATATTCAGGTGATTGTATATTGGTTTTGTTCTATTTGTAGGTAGACTGTTGGCCAGAAACTGGATTCGTTAAGAAACTTCAGAGGAGGGACAATACATTCTATTATTACAATAGGCAAAGAGAATGTGAAGACAAAGATGTCTGTAAAGTGAAAGTTTATGTGTATTAATGTTGTTATTGTTCTGGTTGGTTTGTTTTTATATATCATTTCTTAAGACCTGTAAGTAAAAATGAAGCATGTAATCTGGTTTACCTTAAGTATTCATGTCATGCTTAGATAGAAAGGGGAGTGTTCAAATGTAGAGAAGCCTGGAAATATAGACTTAGAAACTTCACTTTTTTCCTCCTATAACCAAAAGTCTTATTATTCCTCATTTTCCTGGTTACAAATGCTTTGACATAAAGATAAAATGCTGGTAAATCGGCATCATATATTTCAGTTAACTGTGTATGACATCCATTGTAAGTACAGGCATCCATCTGTATTCCAAACAATATAATCTTGTTGATGCTGGCTAACATCAACCACGGTCTCTTGGTGTAGCTAAGGGTTATGAGACTCCAAAGGGCCAAAGTGAGGCCAGAGCACTGACTAAAATTCCCCTGGAGCAGAACAAGAATAACAAGCAAAAAATATAAGTGAAGAATGATGAACAATCAAGTAACAAGGGCCAGTGCTGAGCTGCAGATATAAAGCATTGCTACAATAAATGTCACTTCAGCCTTTCTTTACGATTTCTTTTATATTTGGAGTGCTCTGGATGTACTTTTTAAAGACAGGACTTTCTGCATACTTTGCAATTAAATAGTGGGACCAGAACAATTACCAGATAACCCATCTATTTTGTCACCTTAATTTAATGGATCTCACTTTGTTAACTTCATAGATTCCTAAAAACAAAATCTTCCGGTAGACATGAAAACAGCCTTTAAAGAATTTCACAAAAAAATTGATGTGTTGTATAGCCAGCTCAAATGTATTGTCAGAAATTCTTGCTATCAGCATACACAGAAGAAGTGAGAACATTTGGTACAGCCATTTTCTCAGTCTATAAAAAAGACATAGCTGGGCACTTGAGAACAGCAATTAAAACTGCAGGTAACTTCTTAGGATCTAATGTGGAATTTTTTCATCAAGAAACACTTTTAGAAGTTGAAACAAATGTAAGAGATTATTCTGGGATTCCCTCATTTTACCTGACTGCTCTTCAATATTTTTGCAATACTGCTGGATGCTTATGTCTACATTTTAAAACCATGAGTGTGCATTTCTTGCAGCCCATGGATATTTTACTTCAAACAAGTAGCATGGGAATTTGTGTTTCACTTTGTATGAGTTGACAGATCCTTCCCACTTTGAGAGCATGAATTACCTAGATTTTATTACTTACATTTTGCAGCATTGTCAGTGTACAAATACATCGGATTTCACTCTGATATTTAGAAGATTCACAGGATGAAAAAGAAAGGCAAACCCTGTAATTAGTAAGACAAGTTTACAGAGATGGCCTTTGTCAGAACTGTGCTGAATTTGGGAGTTCTTTCAGTTCATTGGCAAAACAGCAGATGTTGTACTGGCAGTGTTGGTTTCAGTTATAATTGTCCTTTGACATCCAGTTCATGCTAAACTTAAGGTAATGTAACCACTCCTCCAGCCAGTCAGAGTTCTTCCTGACCTGGCTTTGGCGTTCAGCTGTGCTGGCTGAACATGAAGCTGACACTTCAGTACTAGCCAGGTTTCCTCTGCTGCTTGTGTGCTGGATGTATCTTTCACCCAAAAGAGCTGTCAAAAGAACTCAATGTTTTCTCTTGGTTGATATATTTGTAACTGAAATGTCCCTTCCTCAGTTTTAAGCAGGTGGAGAACTGTGAGCTTACTTGTCTCTTAAGCTAAGTTATGAAGGAATATCAGAACTAAGTGATCTGGGGAAGCTGTGCTTCATTTTAAGGGTGATAGTACTTACCAACATAAATAATTTCTGAACATTGTTACAAAATCTTTTCTACTGAACTTTAATAACTTTAAAGAGCTAGAGATAAAATCACCTCTCTCAAGTTTTATTGCCTAGAGATGAAAATGTGTGCTATTTTTCTGATTTTAGTAAAAAGCAATTCTGTAAAAATACTTTCTCAGGTACTTTTTTTATCTGCTGGTATTTCTCTTGTCAGGCAATACTGTAATGCTCTCAATAGCCATTTGCAGCAGCTCAAGGAATGGCTGGTGGCAAGGTTCTCTGTTAGCTTGCAGCTGCCTAAGCCTGATGTACTTGGTCTAATTCAAATTCCCTTCATGGCTTTTTACAAGAATAAATCCTTTCTGTGCCTATTGAAGCTCACAAGAGTAGGTAAAACAGAGTTCCAAGACCTACTTCTCAGGCTTTGTGTTTGACAGCTACACGTGAAATGGCAAGAGTGCAACCTTGTGTGTTCCAGGCTGGTATGGTCTGGTTTTCAGCCTTTATTTATGGAACTGTATTTTCTGACAGTGATACCATGGTTGTTTGATTGTTTTGCAGTCACAGCAGCTCAAAGCACCACACAGAATGATGGTATAAGGGTTTTGATTTTCACTTAGGCACCCGAATGGCCAGTTGTTTTTCCATCTCTGAAGACAGTTGAACCTCAGACTTTTGGTTTTCAAACATGGTTCCCTTGTTTCAAAGTGTTGAAAATGATTGGCCCCAAACTCATTAAAAACAGCTTTCTAACTTAGCAGCTGTTGGTGCAGCTGTTTCTCACGTTGTCTATACAAATGAAGGCTGCCTGAAAGCAGCTGGAATGGAGTTCCCCTATTCTCTTTGCAGGTTCTCTCCTTCTACTTCAGTTCCACAGGATTTATCTTATTCACTGGATCTGCTTTCTCAGTAGCCTGCCTGTGCTGAGCACCTCTTGGCAACTTGTAATTACTTAATAAACCACAATTTCTTTCTTGTTGCAATTGAAACTTTGCATTTAACTCAAGTCTGAAGCCCAGCACTCTCACAAACAGCATTTGGGAGAGTGATTAGGGAATGTCTACTGTCAGCAGAGTTACAGGGTGGCACCCAAAAAATCCCTGCAATGTAACTTTGAACAAACATAATAATTTTTATGAATACTTTGTTTGCCAGTGTATTTACAGCTCTCAGTATTGAGATAGAGTATCTTTCCTGCATGTTGCTTTTGTGACTCTTTTTTCCCCTCAGTACTCTTCCATATTCTCTGCCTTCACAGGCACTCTGTGCTCATGGATCACTTGAAAATCCTGTTCAGTGTCCTCTATCCTGGCTCCCTCAACCAGCCCTGGCTCAGACCTAGAGTCTTTTCCAGGGGCTGACACACAGAAAGTGTAATTAAGGATTGGATTTACCAAGAAGGAAGGCCAGACTGCTGGGATCAGGGCCAGGGCCCAGCCAGATGATCGTCCTACCTGAATGCTTGCTGACATGTGTCTGATCCCTCCAACCTCTCCCCTTGTCATCTTCCCATACCTGTTCCACCCTGATCCTTCCCTTCCTGTGTCTTTGGTCCTTCCCCTAAACATCATATAGTAAGTTTTGTGCACTCCCCCAAGCTCCCTCAAATACCCCTTAAAATTCACACTGACTGTGTTTTCTCCATCTTATCAGTTACAAAATGGAGACAAGATCCTCTCCAAAGGCAGAGTACCTCCTTCAATGGCCCATCAGTCAGTGCCTGGAGAGCTCTGGCTTCCCTTATTGTCCCTCTCATCGCCTGCTTGTTAATGGTTGTGTGCCTGTGTGTTTAAATCACTGTTTTCCTTGTTATTTGTTATTTCTATAATATGGAATAACCAAACAACTTGCTGAAGCAGTTTCACACGTCCTCATGGCAGCCCCCCCAAGGCAGGCGCTTGGCTGCATGCTGAGGGATGATGTAGAGGCACCTATGCACCAGAGCTCCATGGTGCTGCTGCATGTGCCCAGGCAGGTGGCAGCTCCAAGGATGTGGAGATAAAGGGAAGGGAATGCCTAAAAGCAGAAGGAGGATGAGGAGAGGGAAGGAAGGGAAGAAGGGGGACAGGTTTAGGGAAGGACGAGCACTCTAAAGAGTCAAGCACACAGATGCATCAGCATTTTGCCAGCGATCTCATACCCACAGAAACCTCCTCCCCTGCTGGCAACTGTTGGTGGTTGGAGAAGTAGGATATGGTCCCAGCTTCTTGTTGCAGATGTTCCTCCTGCCTTGGCAGGAGTGCCCAAATACGTCATCCAAGGGGGAGGTGTCCTGCTTGTGTGGATAAACTGCTGCCAGCTGCTTGGGGGATGGAGCAAAAAGCAGGGAGACTGGATATATGGCAGGCTCTTCAATTTTGCCTAGGGTGTCTAGAGGATGTCTGCTGTGCTGTCCTGGGGAGCATCCTCATGCCCAGTACATGCTGTTCCAGCCAGCGCTGGGATGTGAGTGAGGAGGAGCCAGCAGGTGGGCTGCGAGTGTGAGGAGATAAGTGCTAGGATGCTGTGCCTGGAGAGATGGGCTGGAGCCAGGCACACTTCACACAGGAATGTGTTGAGCAGTGTTTCTGGAGAAAAGAGCACAGTGTCCCTGCAGATCAGCCTCTTTCTGTGGCTCTGGTCTCCTGAAGCTACAGAGAGTGGAGCTCTTGCTCTGTGGTGGGTAGAGCCTGCCAACTCCTATCCTAACCTCCCTGACAGATACATCTCCATCTTGTTCAGAAGGAACTTGAATCACAACCCAGAAGGACCCTTCTTCCCTCCACTGGACCCTGCAAAAAGGAGGAAGTCTGTGTACCAAGAGCTGAAAGACCACAGTTTGGAGGAGATGCTAATTTAAAACATGAAATATCTCTTTGATAGCCTCTCACTCACAACTTTGGTCTCAGCAAATGAGAAGGATTACTACACTTGCAACTACAAAGACAGAGATTTATTTAAAACATCAATGGATTCATATTTTATCAGACCAGAGCAATATTTCAACAGATTAGATAGATAGATAGATAGATAGATTGATCGATCTGCAGGATGAATTCAGAAGAGGTGTTTAGAACAAATATTCATGGCTATAGAATGTATATTCCAAGAAGATTATTGAGAATGCAAGGCAACAGAAGCAGAAGCAACATAAAATCCTAAGTATGCTATAGACAGTAAGAAGACATTAAAATATCACCAGGAATCTTAATTTAGGAATAGCTTCTCTGTTATTTACAATTTTACCATTTATATCCATCAGGTGGGAAAAAATCACACCAGATGTTCATAATTCCTGTTTTACTATATCAGAACAAGTAGGATCCATCTATACCAGATGAAATAATTTACCATCTGTAGCTGAGGAGGATGTGAAACATCACCTGCTAAATACAAACACTTTCAATTCAGAAGTCCAGGGTCACATATATTCCCAGTCTTAAGACCAGTAGCCCAGTACTCTCATTTCACTAATTTTAGATCTCAACAAACTCTGGAAAACTGGAGAGGTGCCAGAGGACTGATGGAGGATCAACATCAACCAGTACTTATAGGGGAATGATACTAGATTGGATAAACAGACTCTAATCAGGGATAAATTAATGAAGTGGTTACACTGGGACTCTGTCAATAAAGGTTAATTAGTATTTTCCACAGTGCTTCACTGATGAGGCACATCTTGTCTGATACAGACAAGGTGGATACAGAGATAAAAGACAGATGCAGAGCAGGCAGAGATTTTGTTTCTGGAACATTATTTTACTGCCTGAGGACTAACAGTTTCCAAGCACTGTCATCAGTCTCAGTCCAGAGTTACCTGACTATAAACAGTGACTTGTGCTGTGAGAGACCCTGAGATGAGAGTTCACACCTCTCACTTGGGATGGAGCCCTCTGCCCTCAAACTCTGAAATCCGTAAACTTTAGTAAGATAACAGCTCCCTTGTGCAAATAGGATTTGCATGACTTGCTTTTCAATTCAGAAGCTGTAGCCACTGCAGGTTTTGAATTGCACATGCCCATGGAGAAGAAAAAAGCCTGCAGCTGGGGCAGTGCCAACTGGGAACATTTCAGCAGAAGAGGCAGCAGTCTGGATTTCAGGCAGATGCTTTAGTCAGCCTCTGGCTAGCCATTGTTTCATGGAGTGTGTGCCTCAGGAACACCAAGATTTGGGAAGAAAATCTCCTTCTCCCAGATGTGCTTGGCTGACAGGTAGCCTTGAGACAGCTTGGGAAGATGGACGAGTCACACAGACCCTCACTACCTGTGGGATGACCTCTTCTGGCACAGCAAACCGTGCTTGCTGCAGGCAGAGAAGGTCTTTCATCTCACCTCTCTGCAGACCATCACAAACTTCTGCATTTCAAGGCTGTGCCAGTGCCAAGGGGAGCATATGCACATAACAAGGAAGGACAAAGAGGTGGATAATTTTATTTTCTGTTCATCCCTCTGTGGAAAACTTAAATGACAAGATGGAAAACCTGCAAAATCAGGAGGTGGTACTGCTGGTCTGTGTCCTTTTGCCATTCAAAGTAGCTTTTTTCTTCTTGAAGATCAGTACCAATACAGATTTCCCTGTAATGTTCCTGCCACCCTTGGTGGGGTGACAGGTGATGTCTGATTTGCAGATAGAGCAGATAAAGGGCTGTTTTGTTCAGCTGGTGTGTAACGACCTGTGTCACACCGAGCTCTTTCCTCTGCTCTTCAAAGGGGTGTTTTGAAGCAGCCCCACAGCTGCTGCCCCACTTAATGTCTGCCACCAGCTCAGAGGAGCAGTTGGTAAACTGCTTGTACATGTATCAGAAGCCCATGAAGGAAATCTGCATTAGATATGCACACACATGCATACAGTAATGGAACTTTCATATTTTTGAAGATATTTTTCTCAAAAATAAAAAAAATATTGAGGACATTTTTCTCTAAATCTATCGACCACTCCCACTCTTTCAGCTGAGATTTTGGAGCATGAAGGAGCAGATGGGAAATCTTCTGCAATACATTAAGTAAGATAATGTAAAAGAGGGAGAATCCACAATCCTAATAAAACTCAAATGCTGAAAAACCCACAGGAGAATGAAGATTATAATGAATAATTCAGACAACACATCCTTGAATCAGACTGTTTCAGCTTCCTCATTTGCTCAGTCTCCCATCTGATCTTCAAAAGCTAAACATAAATGTGGAAAAAGTGAAATGAAATAGTTTTGCAGAACCGTTTGAAGCCCGCTGTCTGCATTCCAGAGCTCTGAGGGATGCCATGGGCTGAGGTTCACACTGAATCTGTGAGCTCGTGCCTCCCTCTGCTGACTGCCTCCCCAGACCTCTCTCTCCTTGGCTGCAGAAGATAAAAGGCCGTGGTTGTTTTTCTCCTCCTGCTGGGCTGATGCTCCTTCCCATGTCCCAGGCAAGGAGAGTAAAGTCCAGGGAGCTGTTGGATATGGGCTGCTCACATCAGCTCCAGCCCTGTGGTGCCAGTGGGTGTCACTGCAGCAGTGCAGTTTTCCCTTTGTGGCATCTGCCCCATGGGTCCCAGTGCCACTCAGGTTCTCCATTAACACTAAATTAATGCATGAATCCTTGTTTAGGGGAAAATCTCTGAAAGATGTAAAGCAGACTTAAGAAAAGTTCCCATCAGCTGAGAGATGCAGGCAGAGACCTTTGGCTACATCACTAGATTACACCTGGTCTATACTGGAAATACTTCACTAAATTTTGATTTTGCCGTGGTACCAGTTTTAAAATCTTGTGGTCCTTTTAGGCAGCTACTAAGTAAAACTGATCATGGGAACTGCAAAACTTAAAGGTTTTGGATTCTCTTCTCCTTTCACACACCCTCTGCAGAAACTTTTTGTCTTCTCAGCAGTACATGTGCCCCCAGCAAAGGAAAGAAATGTACAATCTCAGCATGGCTGGATTAATTGGAAAAAATCATGCCCCTGGCTCTGGAAGAGGAGGGGCAGTGCTGGCTGTCCTCGAGACGGTTTTCCCCTTGATGATCTGCTAGTGTCAGGTGACCCTTTCTTTAGAGGGAGACAAACCCAGCTCTTCAGTGTTGTAAATGTCTTGTCCATTTATTCCTCTTCCAGAGTATTTCCTCAGGTTGGGGGCTGATAGAGATGAGATTAAAGTCCATTCTAACAAACCAAGTGTGTTAAATTTCATTTGGACTTAAAAATATAGATGAAAACAGCTCCTGGGTGCTTCAGGAATTTTGTGTTGTGGAAGCTTTGTTAGAAAGCCCTGAGGAAACTGGTATCCTTTCAAAATAAAGTGTGCCAAATAGAGTAGCCCAAGGGCCATCGTGCTGGGAGCTGAAAGCTGATTTAATAGTGCAAAAACCAATTACCAGGCTGTAATCAGTAATGGCTGCGAAGGGAAGCTGAAATCGCTACGGGGAAGGAGACAGGAGAGCAGGGTCTGCTCTTGCTGGAGCTGAGACTAAGATAAATTGCAGCAGAAAGCCCCCACTACCAAAGAGTTATGGAATAAATTGATGCATTAGAAGCCCCAGCACAACAGATCACTTGAAAGGACATGCAGCGCATCAGGGAGCCAGGTTGGTGAGGGGCTGAAGGCAGCACTGCCTGCCCGGATGAGTTACTGACCTCCACCGTGGGACTCCAACAGCCAGCTGGTGACTTACAGACGCAGCAGCATCAATGACAGTGATATATAATTAGCCTTGGGATATATAAAAATTTTTCATATATGTGCTGAATTAAACCTTCACCCCAAGTGCAGGGAAAAACGCATGATGACTTTTAATATAAATAAAATATTAGACAGGAGAAAGCATATACTCTTTTATAGTCTATGTTGCTGATGTTCTGAAGAGACTCAAAAGCTCTCTGCAATTTATGGGCCAATGTCTTTCTTGGAAGTAATGCCAGGAATATTTTTGAGAAAGGAGAGCTAAAGCTCAGCATAGAAACCTTGGAACTGCTCTAACAGATGCAGCCAGCTCCAATAAATGTAAAACACACTAAGTAAGACCAAGGAAGTTGTGTCCAACCTGAGCAATACAAACCTTTCCAATGTTAAAGCATCCGAGATTTCCTTTCTATTACTTCCTCCATTAAAAAGCAGATTGTTTTTTATTTCAGAACAGAGAAGCATAGTTAGTTTTCAGTAAAGATTGATGTACTTACTTTGAATTGTAGAAAGAAGTGAATCTGTTGGGCCTGTCACATTAATGGCTCAATCAGACTCGCTCAACAAATTAGAGCTGCTATCTAAGTGCTCACATCACCCAGGAAGCTCTTTGATGCCAAGTGAGTGGTGGGACAGATGCAGATCTGTTAAGTGGAGAAGATGTGTAGCACCTAAACAGCAAGAAACTATAACAAAACATGGGCTGAGTAACAAGTAACTCCCCTGTTGTGATATTCACTGATTATTGATGCTATTTATGTGCAAGTAACAGTTTGTCGTTTTCAGTGAGTTTTGCCTTTGCTTTGCATTTGTTCTCAGTTATTCAGTCGGTGTTGAAGAAGGTTATGTCCCTTTGTCCCATTGAGCCATAACTCCAAGTATAAACGCAGTACTTGACTCAGGGCAGTCCCACAGTCACTTCCCGCCAGCCCCCCCCGTGTCCCACCCCGACCCCTCAGTGTTTAAACTGGGCACAGCTGGAGTCTGCTCAGCAATATAATTAATACACAAGTGCTGAAAAGTGAGCACAGAACCAACTGTTCTGTAGGTCAAGAGCACTTGTGTGTCAGGAAGCCACATCCTTCACACCGTGGGATTGGTTTTTTCCAAGTGGCTCAAGAGGACATGAAAATTCTCTCCACTGAGTCCTGGAGACCCTTCTTCCCCAACATTTAGCCTGGGAATGACTGCTGGAGGGTTACAGGAGGCATTTGTGATTTCTCACCCAGTACTTCAGCTCAGGACACACTCAAGATCATCGAAACTGTGATAATCTTCTGGCCTTACTTGAATTCAATGCTTTTCCTCTTTGAAGTGGCGGCGCTTTGGTCTCCGAGCATGTTGAGCGCAGAGGCTGAGAGGAGATCGAGGGCTCCCGAGCCCTGTGTGCACAGCACAGCCCCAGGTCAAGCGGGTCCGGCAGCACTTTTGACCTAAAATAACAGAAATGTTTCGCAAGAGAAGCAGCTGATTTCACTGGGCTCTTGCTCAAGAGCTGGGGAGCTCCTGTGAGCCCTGGCCAGGGGGAATTTGGATGACTGGGCCTGACAGGAATTGGAGCCACCAACAGAAAAACTGCTCTGACAATTTATATCTGCAGCTGATCTTTCTGATCTTTTCACCTGCAGATCTGGCCTATAAATCTTTTCTATCCAGCAAGAAAGAAACTCTCATGTTATTTCTGCTAAATTCCAGTGATATTTATGGAAATTTGACTCTCAGGGCAAAAAGCCCCCTGGAATTCTTGGAGAGGTGTATGGCAGTGAGAGCAGGGCTGGGGTGAAACCACAGAGCTCGTCTGAACAAAAATCTTAAAATTTGTCCTGGAAGCCACAGCATTTTATGCATCTTAATTGGTTTATTTTCATCTTAAAATGCACTTGGAGAAAGCATCCATGATGGTCTGGGGGATAGCCAAGAGGAGTACTATTTTCTGAGACCAAGAGGTGTAGTTAGAAAAAAATGAAATTAATTAAAAAGTAAAAAAAAAAAAAAAAAAAAANAAAAATTAATTTAAATAAAAACTAAAATAATAAAAATAGAAATAAAAATATAACTAGAAAAGGAAAATAAATGAAAATAAATTAAAAACTCCAATAACATGAATGCCCCCAGGCTTTCTCACATGCAAACCCATCTTCAGCTCCAAAGCAGCAGCAGCAGCAAGCTTTATCCTAAGCAGCAACAGTACATAGGAAAACTTTGGCTAAGGAATGTATACAGAAAAACTGTTTCACTGTCACCAATCCCCGCCCCAGGAATAATCCCTCTCTTTCACCTAGTTTAGGTGGGTAACACATGTAGGGGACTGGAAAGAGCGCAAGTAAGTTTATTTTTCAGCTCTAGCAGGATCAGATGTTTAAAAATAAATAAATGAATAAATAAATAAATAAATAAATAAACCCCTCCAATAAAATAAAGTAAAACAGAATAAAGTAAAAATAAAATTAAATATAAAATAAGAAAAATACAACAGCTTTAAAATAAAGGTTAGGTTAGATATCAGGAAAAGGGTTTTCACCGGGAGAGTGGCTGGGCACTGGAACAGGCTCCTCAAGGCAGTGCTCACAGCACTGACCCTGACAGAGTTCAAGAAGCGCTTGCACAGGGCTCTCAGGCACAGGGTGAGATTTGTGGGGCATTCTGCGCAGGGTCAGGAGTTGGACTGATGTTACTTGGGGGTCCCGTCTAACTCAGGATATTCTGTTTCTATGATTCTGTGAGAGTAAAACACAAAAAAGTAAAATAAAATAAAAT